>JASDQU010107094.1:128553-140077 GCA_032191745.1 Picea mariana
TTGTAGTCAATAGATAGTATAAGACAACTATCCTGAAAATATAAAATGGTTACAAGCTAAAGATTAGCATGAGATAATTAATGTTGTTAATTGGTAGATGTTGAATCATATAAACTATATACAATAAAGGATAAGTTAGAGAATTTGATTTTATAAAAAAAGATAGTAAATATAAGTACATACAAATATTCTATACTTAGTAGGAATTTTACTAATTTTATATTATTTCTCTTGCAGGTTTCACTTTTGGCTTCTAGATCAATTTGAAATTTCAATTGTGGAATATTTATTGAGATGTCAAACACCGATCATGTGAAGAAAAGATCAAGACAAAATGATCTATCATCATACTTTCAAAGACCTCAATCCAAGGATCCACATTATCTTCATGCTTTGAGCTCTTTTGAGCAACCTATCACTGAAAGAGATGTCAACTCTTGTGAGAATGCATCTAATATCCAAATAATAGATAAGGAAATATGTTCCTCTCATGATCAAAGTGAGATAAATGCATTTTCACCATAAATTGGCAGTACAAATGTCAAAAATATTTCATTGGAAAAGAACACAACCAATTCACGGAAAATACCAAAAGTCCAATGGGACATAGGGAGAGGCTTCCAACCAGATTAGGTCTCAAAATTTCCATTTATTGAACCATTACCTCCAAAAAATGAGAAAGAGAAACCAAAAGTTAGATGCAATATATGTAGTTGGAAACTTGGCACGCCAACGACATTTCAAATGAAGTTAGATACAATTGAGAATCATGTAGGAAAGGTGTATAAAAATAAAATTGTAGATGGTGAGGAAAAATATATTGTCAAATGGAAATCTTCCGAGGAATGTCGACATGTCAAATATGATGATGAATATAATGAATATTCAATAAGTAAGAAAAACGCGAGACAGGTGGAGGAAGAATCACATCTCTATTCAAAAAGACAATGGAAATAAATTTGTTATCCAAGACAATTCAATTAAGCACTATATTTCACATCTTGTCTAAAGGTTGTCCTATGGAAGATTATCCGGATTACATAAAATATCTATCTTTTCTTCAAATGCCAAACTTTCCATCTTCTCATTGGTCTTTAACAAGTGGTTGGGAATGGGAAAAATATCTAGCTCAAGTAGAAAAGGATGATATGAAAGAGAAGATTGCAAGTGCTAGGTTTTTGTCATTGTATTTGGATGAGGTTACAGCTATTGATAATACTTCATGGATTTGTGTGAGTATTTATATGGTTAATGACCATATTAGGCATTCCTATCTACTTGGGGTTCATAAAATGAAAGAGAATTCTACAACTGAAAATATTTATGAACTTGTTAATAATAGTTTGAAGGAAATTGGTGGTATGGATCATTTAATGATCACAAAAAATTTGGTATGTGTTGGAGTTTATGGAGCATCAATAATGCAAGGACAAATGAATGGCCTTTGTGTTAGACTACAACTATCATCTTCACTGTATATGTTGAGTATTCATTGTATGGCTCATAGGATGAACATTGCATTTAAAATAGTAAGCAAGTTTCCATTAGTTTCAAAAGTTGAAGATCTTGTATGAGTGGCTTATGGATATTTTTCTCGTAGTCCCAAACGAATTTCAGAGTTTAAAAAAATTGTTGATAGTGTTACAAATGTTAACAAGCTATTAAAATATGTTGATACAAGATGGATCTCATTGAATGGACTAGCTCAAATATTATTTAGTGAGTACTAGTCTTTGGTAGGGGTGATGTATGAACATTGCTTTAGTGTAGATCAATAGTTTGCCTGCTAAAATATGCAATCTTTCTCGACTGCAATTTTTGCATCTTAGACATTGTAAAGAGCTAGAATCGTTGCCATGTACGATAGAAAAGCTTAAAAATCTCAAGCATTTAGATTTAAATTATTGTCACAGGTTAGCGGGGATTCCAGGTGAGATCTGTTAACTTACGTCATTGAACAAGCTAGACTTGTTCTCATGGCCAGCTAAGTTGGGTGTGGACGAAGCGAAGAGTGGTATGTGCAGTTTGAAGGATTTTACAAACTTTCCAAATTTGATGGAGTTCATTGTAAATGTAAAGCCGGGAAATAAAGTAGATGGAATAGGGTCGGGAATAAAATTGGGTATAATGGGAACTTGGTTGGAGATGAAACATTTGACATTGTACTTTGATTATGAGTGTCAGGATGATGTAATGGAGGATCTTCCCCCGGACATGCAAAACATGAAGAACCTGCATTCATTTAAACTTAGATACTACGGAGGGATAAGTTTGCCCAATTGTATTTGTGACTTTGAACGACTGGAGGAGTTGACTTTGGTCTATTGTTATCAATTACAAGAGCTTCCACCATTGGAGAGATTGCCAGTTTTAAGGGTATTGAGACTAGAACAGTCATCTCAAGTGAGGGAGTTGGAGATTAGGGGATTTCCGATGTTGGAGCGCTTGACTATCTATGACATGTCCATGTTAGAGAGTATATCAAATGTTGTGTGGACGGAGGCGACATTGCCCAAACTTCAATCCGTGTCGATACGACAGTGCAGATCATTGAAGATATTGCCCATAGGAATAGAGAAGCTCTCCAATTTAAAAGACATAGAAATTGACCAAGATGTATGGGAGAGATCAATCGCGGCAGATAAAAACATAAAAATCTGCCTTGAAAAAAGAGTCAGGATACCGTAAAAAGGGTTAGGATATTGTAAAAAGGGTAAGGATATTTTAAAATATTGATTAGTTGATGAAATGTTATTAGTAATTATTTTCTCAAGGAAATTTGAGAATGTAATATCGTAGGTTGTAATAATGTAATATTGTATTATAGAAGTAGTTGTTATTAAAAATATAAAAAAATGTGTTTATAAATTTTTTAAAAAGGTGATTTTTTTAGATTATTTGTTAGTCCATTTCAAAGTCATATTTTTATTATTATTGATTATATATTAATTTTCTTTTAACTATAAATATTTTTCTTTTTCTCCAATATTGTACATATGTGTAACAAAATAATTATTATTTCATAATATTTAAATTACTTTTATTACACATGTTATTTACTAACTAATTCTAAATATTGTAACAAAATTTGTATCAGAATTTACATTTATAATAATTGTATATTGTTTAATTGACATTTATAATAATTGAATATTGTTTACTAGGCCTTGAGATATTGCTATTACTTATTGGTGCTAGTTGGTTATTAGGGTGTGAGAAACATTGTTAGTCTTTTTTGATAAGGATGAATTGCAAAAAAGACACAAAATAAATTCAGAGATAGAAAACACTATTAATGTTGTCTCTATCCATATTGTCAATTCAGAGAAATTTCTATTAGACTCATCCTTCTTTTTTTCGACCTTAAATTTTTTTTTAGGTGCACTAACCGTATGCAATCTAATGCATATGCTTAACACTTTTGGTTAAAATTTTAGTGTTATTATTTTATTTTATTTTATTTTGCACCTATTTTATTTTAATTTTTGGAACAACTTAATGTACTGGGTCGACTTATTGAAATAATTAAAATTAACTCATTTGATCCTTTCATAATAATTATTTACAATTGTTATTACTATTAATAATAATCAAATCAATGATTTTTTGTTTATTTATATATAAAACAAAGTTTTTATTATTAATGAAAAATCTTTGTGTGTTTTTATATATTTTAGTTATTTATAGGATTCAAGCATACACTTTCCAATTTCCATTTTTAATTTTAATGGAAAATCTTTTTAGTTTCCAATTTCTAATTCCAATTATTAATAGAAAAGTTCTTTATGTTATAAAAGTTTTTTTATATTAATAGTCATTTTCTACATATAATTTAAATCTGTTTCTTGAAATTGTCTTTTAAAATACACATTCTAAGTTTTTTATTTAAATTAATGGGAAACATATGATGCCATATATTGGATGTGAAGTGAAATGTTACCATGTATTTGTTTTTAACCATCTTGTAACAAAATGTTGGTATAAGCATAATGCAATGTTGTAATTCAAACTTATCCTTAAATTCAAATCTAATGGGCACTTGTTTCTATACAAAAAAAATGCACATTTTAATTATTATAAACTTAATCACACTACCATGTCTCTGACCTCCAAAAAAGAAATACATGTTCTTAAGTATTAAATCATTGACGTCCATATAAAAAAAAATCCATCAGATACATGGGTGCCATTTGTTGTACTTGTTAGTTCTCTAGCAATCCTTTTCACCAACTACACAGTTAAACTATCATTTAATCATAACTTGGTCCCAACCAACTCACGCTCTGAGATTACCCCATCTCACATTCCCCCCTTAATTGAAGATTCAACTTCTTCTACTCACCATCAAGCTTAGACACGAGTTCACTTTCCACCCTCGTACTTATCTAAGTGTTTGATTCCACGACTTGTTGCCACATCCTCTCTATGCATAAGAGGAATACACACTACATGATTCCATGTGCTACCACACTAATGCATGTAGTCTTGAATCGACAAGACTTATAAAACACTTAGGGAATTCAACTTGTCTATGGCTAAGTTTTACATCTTTGACCAAAAAATTTTGGGGTGTTGGGCACAACTGATCATGCATCCCCTATAACACATATGTGTTGGCACAGGGGTAGACCCAGGGTTCAACACTACAACAACGCATCAAAAAAACCCTAACCACCGGTCCTTTCGGCAACACCTGCGAAGCAGATGAAGTCTCACCCGAGGTAGAGGCAGGGTGGTAGCAGGACTCAAATGTCTGCAACCTTAGCTAGGATGTAGATCTATGATTCTAACACTTAACAGAGCACTCAACAATTAACATTCATCAATATCTAGTTTAAAGTTATAATGCAGTTAGATCCTACTCTCAGCACAGATAAACCCTAAACAATAGAGCATCACAGTATTCATCCAGATCTAAGACATTTAAGCACTAAACATATGCATATAGGTCAGATCTAACATATATCCATGTTATTAAGCACAAAGCATCAACATATCTATCTACCATTCATCTATATCAAAGCACTAAGCAAGTAAACATATGAACACATCAATACATCACACAAGCATAGCAACACATCATGTACATGGTTCACCCCCACCCTGGGGTTACATCCACCAACTCATCTTCTTTATTATCTTTGGTCAAGCTCTTACAGGTACATAGAATCCAAAACCTACTCCTTGGAAGACAAGAGATTTGCGCGCACTCCGCTAGATCCTCCTTCTTCGAGCTAGGGTACAACACCAAGCCTTCACATAGTCTCTTATAGTTACTTGCACTTAGCCTTGCAATCCTCACACAGTATGCACAAAGCACCTACAACTCTTGATCACATAGATCCAACACTAGCACTTAGCACTTAGCGCATCGACCTCTTTTCCAACTGACTTCTAGATTGCCTAGTCTCTTATTTATACATTTACAAAATAGGCCTAAGCATGAGTAAATCCATGGGCCGACATTCCCTATACCCATTAAATAATCCCAAATCCCAAAAAGCCCTAAAAGGGGGACGAGATCCCGCGATCTCCGCTTCATCTTACACTCCGCCTTTGACAGCCTGTCGAAGTCCCAAAAATAGGTCAAACATGACCAGGGGTCCACAACACTTGGTCAAGGGCCAACCGACCCCCAACACTCACCTGTGATTTGTCCCGAGTCACTCCGATTTGGGTAGTTCTGCTTCGAAAGCCTCAATCTTGGCTTGAGATGCTTCGACTTGTTGTTGTGCCATGGTCTCTTGTTCATCGAACTCTTGGATGATTGCTTCATTGACAGATCCTTTTAGGCATTGTTCAACTGTAGTGACGACTTGCTCCAGTTCTGCTCCTTGACCTTCAATCTCTGCGAACAATTGGCAAGCCTGATCCTGTATAGGTTGGAGTCTCTGAGTTACTTCCATAACCCAGCTCTGAATGGTGTGAACCTTCTGTTGGGCAGTGCACTGCTCCTGGGATCACTTCATTCTTTCCATAGTTGACAGGGGCTTCAACTGTGCTTGTATTTTCTCTTCTTGTTGCTTCGCTTCTTGGAGTTGTGACGCTAGTTCCTTCAACTCTAGATTATCAGAGAGTCACTCATACATTTGGGCAGTTCGACTACTCAGCTGCTTGCATTCCATGGAAAATACTTTTATTCTTTCAACTGCGCCTCAGGCAGTTGCTTCTCTTTGATCCCTTATGTCCTACGGGGTGTCAGACACTATGCGGATCTTTGAATCTGCTATTCTCTATTGTAGCTGTTGGATAGCTTCCGCGCACTGCTCTACTGATCGATTTTCTCTGCGAGCAACTGCTCGTTTTCTTGTTGCATTGTGCTTTCTCTGCTTCGAACTTTGCCTGGAGAGCAATCTTCTGTTGTTTTGCAACTCAACGTTGTTCTACGGCTATGCCTTGCACTTGATTCAAGGCCTAGGTGGCTTGTTCTGTGTCTTCTTGTGCGTGATGAAGGCGAGCTTCGACCGCATTAGCTAATCAACGGAGTTGGGGTGGCTCATCTCCCAACACTGGTTTTCCTGATGGCAGGGGCACAGTGGAGACTGTGCGATGAGACTGAAGGGCTTGTTGTACCCCTCAGAGTTTGACCTCGATTCTGTCATACATTCCCTTCTGCTTTACTTCTTGTTTTTCCACTATTTCCAGCCACGCATCGTTTAGAGCTACTATGATGAAGTTGAAATCATCAGTAGTGAGTACAGTCTTCATTAAATCAATTATGTCCATTATGGCACGGTCCCAACAGTATGATGGCGAGTTTTCTGATCATAAATGCCTTTCTATATGTTCGGGCCATCGGTCTAATGGTTATATTGTTCCCAACGGCTATATTGCTTCGCCATGGTGAAGTGCCATGNCCCGATGAAGTTCCAATTTTGCAATTTTTCCTTCTGCGAATTTCTCTCTGGAACCTTCTATAGATTTTCAATGTTATCTCTCTTCTTACTTAGTTTTCTAGCCTTTTTCCCAGTGAGCTTCGTCTCGATATTCCTTCTTCCATTCTAATTCTTATCTCCTCTTGGCAGAGTAACTTCGCGCTGTTGAGATTCTTTTCTAGAGATCAGGGGTAATACTTCATCTGTATCTGGAATAGGTACTTCAGTCTCCTGTGGATCTTCTAATGTTGTTGCAACTTCAACATCCAAGTCTCTGGTGTTAAATAGCTTCACTTGGTTCTCCTGTTCTTCAATCAAATGTGAGATCCTCCTAATCATGAAATCTTTTAATTCTTGATTGTTTTGTTCTAAGATTTCTTCTTCCTTCCTTCTAGCTCGATCTCTTTTAATCCAGGGCTCTCTGAGTAACATAGAAAATGGAGCGTTGTTCTCAATAAATCTAACAACTTCGAATTCTTCCTCTGTCGATGTTCCATTAGTACTCATAGATATCTGGGTGAGCTTTCCACATAAGTTTATCAAATTTCCTCTGAATAGTCGTATTCCTCCGAATGAAGGAAGCATAGCAGGCTTTCCTAAAATTTCCCCAAGTTATTTTTGTCATAATGTTCACCTGTGTTTCTTCTTCCAGAACATAGTCAATGTCAAAGTCTCCTATTTTTGTTTCTATGCATTCTTTTTCTTTGAAGATCTCTAATAAGATGACATGTCGGTGGTCATTCATGGTTTATTTTATCTGTAGCAATACTTTCTCTGATTCTTTCCGGGGTTCTGCCATAATCTTAGTTTCTGGATCTGCCTTAGGGTTTTCTTCTCTTAGATTAATTCTTTCAAGCTTAATAATCATTCTAGGGCAATCCAATACTTCATGGTACATAGATTTACAACAAAGACAACTAGATCTTCTACCAGAGCATTCCTTAGCCAGATGTCCCGGTCTTCTGCAACTGTAACAAAGGGTTAATCTTCATTTTCTTTTAAATGATCCCCAACATTTCTCGTACTGCGCAGTAGAATCATAGTGATTGACCTGCAAAAAATTATTTCTAGGATCCTACATCCATTTGTTAGTCTAAACATTCTTTCTATGCATAGGTATAACATATGTTTCATTATTTCTATAAGATCTACTCACATCAAGTCTCTTTTCGTCTATTTGTGCCCTATTTTTCAAGTTAGGACAAAACTTATCAAACATACTTAGATACATACTTTTGAAACAAAAAATTCCACTAATCCTACTTTCAGCAGAGCACAGAGCTTTCAGATCTAAAAATTTTCACTATTCTTACCTTTAACAAAGCACAGAGCTTATAAATCTTACCTCGTTACTTCATATCTGACCTCTTTTCTTCAGATTTGACCTTTTGGCACAGAGCTCCACAGTTCAAGTAGAATGTTGCGCACTAGGGAAAAATATCTATGCATGGAGCTTTCACGGTTTCAGGTCGGATCTTTGCACAAAGCTTCTTTTTCCTCAGTTTCCAGCAATCATAGTTTCGGGTCCCAACAATGGAACCATTTCTTGGCACAGGGGCAGACCCAGGGTTCAACACTACAACAATGCACCAACAAAACCCTAACTACCGACCCTTTCGGCAACACCTGCGAAGAAGATGAAGTCTCACCCGAGGTAGAGGTAGGGGTGGTTGTAGGACTCATATCTCTGCAACCTTAGCTGGGACACAGATCTATGATTCTATGATGCAGGAGCATCACCGACTCATCAAGCGAGCCCACGCAGAAGCAGAGGACAGCTGGATAAGCCAACATCAATTTTTGGAAATGATTTGGAATTGTTTCACAGATCTTAAATGAGGCATTTAAGAGATGGCACACTTGTATATTGTAATGGACCTTGAGCGGATAGCTCTCGTCCTTAGGTATATAGTCAACATTTAATGTAGTTAATGCTGGTAGATAGGGTTTTAATTCTAGATTTGATAGTTTAGAGTCCAAGAGGGAGAACGGATATAGACACCCTCATTGTATCATTGTAACATAACCCTTGAGCAGAGAACAGGAGCAGGAAGAGAAGAGAAAGCAGAGAATTGTATGAAGAACACCCATGTACAGACATTTGAATTAACAGAAGAAGTTTTGATTTAATTTCATGGTTTGTGTTGATTCTCTGTGTGTGTTGATGTTGATATGCTCATGAATGTTCACTTTCTGTCATACATTTGCTTTATATACTGTGTATGTGATTTCATGGTTGAATGGAAGTCTGAGAGGAGGAGTGAATGAGTTTCAATTGTTTCTCTATTTGAGCCAGAGGATTCCTGTAAGAAGTGCAGTCGAATTGTCCGCAAGGAGTGCGTTGACGAAAGGGTTCAATTAGAGATAGCTTTTGTTCTCGTTTCCTCGAAGGTGAAATTAGGCACAGTGCCGTGCAAGGATTGCGCAGGCCAGGAAGAAGTCTCAGAGTTGCGATTTTGAGCAGAGAATAGAGAGACTACTGCTGCAGAAGTGCGCAGAGTCAAAAGAATTCAACACGGAGGCGTCGTTGAAGGTTTGCTGCAAGGAGTGCGTGCAAGATTTCTTTCTGAAGACTGAATTTGTGGAAGAGCTCAGGAGAAATAGGCTTTCGAATTTACTGAAGGATAAGTGCAAGGAAGCTGTCGTGGAAAGTCAGAGAGAAGTGTCGCAGGTTGGCGAGCGGGCGAACGAGTCTCGTGGGGAGACACTTCTTCATTTCGAAGAATCATCGAAGGAAGAACGGATGGAGGAAATCTTTGGTGGAGGTTTTGCGAAGTTCCGTGGGTCGTTGGATCTCACGGAGGTGCAGGGAGGTTACAGTGTAAGTTTGGAAGAGGTTCGAAGATTAGAAGGGATAGAACCGTCGATCCCGAGTCATAGGGACCGTCATATCTACACATGACATCGCATATCGGGGATTTGCAAGTCGAAGCTCCAAAGTTGTGCAACGAGTATTGCGATATCGCGATCCGCGATATTCCGATAAGTCTAGAACCGTCCATCAGTGAGGACCCGTGTCAGTAGATCCCGGAGAGTCGAGGTTCGAAGCATCGGAGTTTTCGAAGGCAGAGAACTCGTGCAACTTGGAATTGCGATCCGCGATATCCCGACGGAAGGGTCGTGTGGGCCACAACCAGAATAAGTGGAAGACAGGTGGCATAGTGTCGGGGATCGAGAAAAGGTAAGTCTCGAATCCTTTGGATTTAGGATTCGCGATCCCGAGAATTCCAAAATCTCGATTGAAGTGACGGGGCGTGGAAAGGTTAATTCACACATGCACATCGGAGATTCGGCACATCAGGTATCAGGAGTCGGCAATTCAAAGTGCATGACATCGCGAGTTGCAAAATCACGATAGAGAAGAAGTCCTAATAGATACGGGAAGAAGTCAACGTTGACTGGCCATCAGGTCTTGGGGATTTGAGAGCCCAGAGATAGACAGTGAACTTGCGAGGCTGCGAGTTCCGATTTCTCGATCACTAAGGGAGATCACTTGGAAGAGTTGTTGTGGGTAAGGAAAATTTTCGATAGGGAATTAGAGGAACCTTTGAGTTCTTCGGGCCGTGAGTGTAGAAGAAGATCCTATTGAAGCAGACATGCCAGTGAGGGCATGGCTACACCAGAGTGGTATCAGAGCGGGAATATCTATTTGCTTTCTGTAGCAAAGGAGAGGATTCATCATGCTGCCGAGAAGAGAAAGGCAATCACCTGATCCAGAGGATAGGGAGGTGCAAAGAAGAGGCAGGAAGGTAGTCAATCCAGAAATGGAGAGACAGATGAGAGATCTTCGAGCAAGACTTGAGGATATGGAGATAGTACAAAGACGCATAGTTAGTGCAGGGAATTTTAGTGATTCATAGGATGAAGTTGAAGCTGAACGCGACGAGGAAGTTGCAGCCGAGGATGCAGCGAATGAATGTCTAATTAAAGCTATTGCCATAATGGGTGCAAAGACAAAGATGGACATTCCAGTTTACGAGGGAAATCTAGATGCAGAGGAGCTACTAGATTGGATTAGAGCTCTGGATACCTACTTCGATTATGAAGATATCGAAGAGGATAAGAAGGTCAAGCATGCTGTCATGCGCTCGAAGGGACATGCATCATTGTGGTGGGACGAGCTACAAGCTGACAGACGTTGCAAGGGCAATCAGAAGATCAAGAGCTGGGATCGAATGATTGCAAAGATGAAGGAAAAATTCATCCCAAGAGACTATCAAAGCTCACATCATCGAAGCGCAGAGGCGGGATGTTGAGGCAGAAAACACAGAAGGCGGAAGGTCGCTGATGATGCGAAAAGTACTTTTGACACCTGAGAAAGAGGTGGAAAGTCCAAAGGACCAGTCTCTTTAGGACTGCTTGCAAGACCAAGGACAAGGTGTGAAAGGTCATTGTGGACAGTGGTAGCACGGATAATCTCGTTTCAACCGAGATGGTAGAGAAGCTGGAGCTGGAGATGACTGATCATCCAAGCCCATATAGAGTTTCATGGCTACAAAAAGGGCACCAGGTAACTGTTACTAAACAATGCTTGGTTGAATTCAAGATAGGTGGATACAATGATAAGATTCTGTGTGATGTTATTCCCATGGATGTTTGTCATTTATTGCTGGGTAGACCATGGCAATATGACAGAAATTTGATTCATG
>JASDQU010107094.1:150566-161258 GCA_032191745.1 Picea mariana
ATGGTATGTACAAGAATTATGAAGAATATTGTTACCTTGTCTTAGAAGAAGAACTTTGTTTTATCCTGCTTGGTCTTCTTTGAGGGTTCCCTTTCTTCGGCAACTGATGCTTCATGTGTTTCCTTCATTTTCTTTAGCTCAGGACAATGATTCTTGTAGTGACCATATTTTTCGACATTTGAAGCATTGTATTTTTGACATATCTTTCTCTTGATCTGGCTTCTTCCTCTAGCCAAACTTCCTTTTATTCCTGAAATTTTTGAACCTTGTTGTGATGGCTTGATCATCGGATTTCTTTTGGGGTTTCTCTTTTGCACTAATCCTTGATTCTTCTTGTGCACAACAAGTCCAAAGTTCTTCAAATGTAGGATACTCCTTCCTTGTGTTCATGCTTGTCGCAAATGCATCCCATGTCTTGGGAAGACCATTGAGTACTATATTTACCAGTTCCTTTTCTGAAATGATCTCTTCAATATCTTGTAGTTGATCTCTTAATTGAGAGATACTCACAAATTATGATGTTATGCCATCATCATCATTCATTTTCATGTCACAGAGCTCATTCTTCAGACTCATTACTTGCCCAATGTTTTTGACTAAGAAGAGGTTTGTTACAACATCATACATCTTATTAGACAAATCAAGATGGGAGATGTAGGGTATCAAGTGGTATTTTATAGAGTCCACTATGATACTCATGGCATTGATGTCACTGTCTTTGAACTTCTCCAAAACTGCAACGTTCTGAGGTTCCTTCTCTTTTCCTTCTTCGAACTGTGGTTCCACGATCTTTCCTTTCATGATATCCAACACTTTATTCTTAGCAAGGATGAGGTCAATCCTTGTCTTCCATGCTCTGAAGTTAGAAGCCCCTTCTAACTTGTTTTATAACTTCATAGAGTAAGTCATAATTGCTTTGACTTGGTCAACCCGTGTTTTTGACCAAAAACTAAAACTTGATGTCTTAGCTTTCTGAGAGTACCAAGAGATGTGCTAGGATAGGGTGCACTAGTCTATCTGTAAATTAGGTCAATATCTTCACTTAAGGTGCCTCAACGAGAGTTTTATGGTTTTGTTGCTGCAGCATAAAACTGGCTGCAACTGTAACTGAGAAAATCATCCCAATCTATCTTCCAACAGTTAGATTGTCTGAATATAGTGTGGGCCCATAACCTATTAGAAAGTAATGGATGTGCTCGTTTAACCATAGACAATATAGCAATATTGTCACCCAAACATAGGCCTAAGCCACCCCAAAGCACCTTAACCTTGATAGAGAATCATTCTGGAAGAAAACCCTGGCTAGATAGCCAAAAAAGGTAGCGCACCTCTCTCTAGGGATAGTGCACCAAGCAAGAGTAACCAAGATTGATCAGAGAGTCCAACCCAGAGAGAGACCAAAAATAAAGAATGCAGAACTGGCGGTAGCAACTACTCCAAGACTTGTGCACAAACTGTCCTTCTACAATGCGCACAAGTGCTACTGCTGTAGTTCTGAGAAGTCTGGCTAAAATGAAGACTGACCTCCTATATTTATACTGCTTCTACCAGACTTCCTGGGCCGAATTCTCATTCTGGGTACTAATTATTTAGTATATAACATTTCCTTTAGCTGACTTCTTTTCTTGGAGGCTAAAAACCTAATATAAGTCATTCTCTTGAGCTGACTTGTCTTCTAGGGTTATTAACCAATTATTTAGGGTTTCTTCTTGCTTCCCAGAATATTCTGTTCTCGCCATGTTTACACATGGAGGTAAATACCTCCCGCAGGTACCATAATATCAACATTTTGGCCCTCCCACCTAGTATAAATTGTATGGAATTTTCCCATATATGCATTGGGTTCAAATTAGAGCTTTATGGTGCATGCTTTGTATTGTATATCTATAGGTTTGGCTGGTTCGTGAGAACTACAGAGGTTCTTGAGTGGGTCAAGTTTCAACACGATTCAACTTGAAATTTGAAAGATTACACTTACATAATCAATTAGTGCTAAATGCAGAGAGGCGTGAGGCTCTGGTGGTGAACAATTACTAGGGTTTCTGTTCATCTTGATAGGTATTTATTTACTTGGTCCTTCATCTCAGTGTGTTTCCTCGAAGAAAATAATTATGAATCATATTGGTAAAATTAAAACAATGCTCTATTTTTTAACTCGTTTTATTAGATAACAGTTAAAGAAGTAGCATTGTCATTGTTTTAGTTCTTCTGGTACTAAGGTCGATGTTCCAAAAATTTGCAAGGAAAGATTATAGAGTTCATCCATTGGGGTATCCTTTCCATAATTCTTTTATCCCATGTCAGCGGCTTCAGAAGAATGAAGGTTATTTTTCGAAGGATATGTAGAGTAAGAAAAAATTGATTTTTGTTGGCTTAGCCCAAGGTCAAGGTGCCAACGCTTTTGATGTCAAGGTGTCAGCACTTTATTGTCTTCCTCCAAAGGAAAAAGTAGCCTCCAAAGTGTTGTTATCAACCCCTTTTTCTCTCTTTTATGCCCCCCTCATAACAATAAACTTTGTAACGATTGGCAAAGGAGTTGTTGGACCAACAATTTTCTCTTCAAGTTTTCATGCTTTTGTTTAACATGCTCTACCTCTTCTTAATGTTACATTTACTTTTGAAGATGACCATAGTTTGCTCCAATTCCTTCTCTAAGATATTCAATATATTTCACTGGTTTCAATAACATTCTCATGAATGTTAGATTTTACCCATATTATTGCTAAATTTCATCTTTGTTATCTCAAACAACAAATTGTGTAAAAAATTTCTCCTTAAGCTACATGTGATTTTTCCTATTTCCTTCTCTCAACAACCAAACTCTCTTGTCACTCATAATTTGAGTGCTCTTGTCCTCCAAAATTGAAGTCAAATTCCTTTGATGATTTGTATAGTAGTATTTTTGTTAGCCTCTTCTTCCTTTCTTCCACTTGTCTGTCCTCTTCCATGCATTGTTCTCCCTTTACCTTTTGTTTCTCATCCTCTGGATCATTGTTATTTTCTTGAAATTTTCTCTTTAGGCTTCAAGGATAACTAGTATGCTAAGACAGTTGACTGAATTCTCACATTATTAATCTCATCTTCAATGGCATAAGTAAGATCACTCACATATCTAGCTATGGCTTCTTCACTTTCGTCACTTTGTTTAAAACATATGTATAGTCTCTAGAATTAGTTTGTGCATTATTTCATTGCCATCTCCTTCTATCTCAGGTTTTGTAGATTTCTAAAAATAATTAGGGAATAACAAACATGAAATAACTTAACCTTGAACTTGGAAACCATTTTGTCCCAAACTTTGTACTTATCTTTTCCCTTCTTATATCTATCTGGCTAAGAATTATCCTACCATGGGGATTCATGACATTTCAATTTAGTAAATGCAAACTTCACTCTTCTATGGTGTTCACTTTTTTCAAACTCAAAGGGCCTCTCCATTTCCCCAATCCATCCTATTAATTATTTTGGATTCAGAATTGATGAGGATGTAGGACTCTCCATTATAGGTCTACATCCCAGATTTGTGATATACCTTATCACTTTCTCCTCATGAGAATTGGATTTTGTAATTTCTTCTCTTGGGTCTTCCTATTACTCTTAATTTCCACTCACATAATCAAACTTACTGCAATTCCCTTTCTATGGGATTCCTCCATGACATCCATTTTGGGAGATATTTCTCTAAAAAATCATATGACTTCATTATCAACCTCTTCTTCATGTCCTCTACCTATCTTAACTAGTAGTCTAGTACTCTTCCTCTCCTACATGACATGCTTCTATTGATATGCAATCTCCTTCCTTTTTTGCAAGTCTCCTTTATAGATTCTTCTCACAATTCTACCCAATAATACTCCACCAACACTTTCTTGTCCCTCAACAACTCTATACAACAATATCCTCTTAATTTATTTGTCTCTTTTGATGTAGGTATCAACCTTCTCTAATACTAGATGGTGCAACTACTAGATGCAACGTCTAAGAGTGCACAACAATACACATAAGTAAACACACAAACACATGCAATAACAGATAATAACACAACTTATCTATTATGCTTAAACTCATGAGAAGTACATTTGACAGTGATGGACTCTTGTACTACTACAAAATATGATGTTCAAGGCACTTTTCCAAAATTATGTGTCAGGTTACAATGTCAATTTAGGCTTACAACAAGATTCATGAATGTATTCTTCTCCAAATCTATTTAATTGTTGAGTTGCTCACTACAAAAGCTCTTCTTTCTTCCTTAGCTTTGTCACCTTCATCTTCTTCATGAGGAAACTATGTCTTTCTATGTGGGTGAATGGATGATAGATTCCCTCCCAATGAATACCTTATGACCACTATATAAATATCATATTCAACTCCTCAACCTCCATGAGTGTCCTCATGCAATTTTCCTTGTGGGACCATTGCCACACTAACCACATGAGTTGGCCACTGTTAGAAAATAGGACCGTGGAGAAATAAAATAAAACAAATGTGGAAACAAAAATAGAAGATACACAATACAATAGAGACACAGATTTACGTGTTTCACCTAGTGTGGGCTACGTCCACCAGAGAAATTGCCAGGTCCTTCCTTTATTATTATCCAACATATGAAGGGATACAACCTACAACAAACCCACTGCAACTTCCTCTTCTTTCTCTCACAATATCCTATCTTAGAATACAATATTCGCCATCAACCCTAGTTGCAATACATTTCCCTCATAAAAGAGGGTTGCCTTCTAGGGAAAAAAACCCTAACATAATCTCTACCGTTAGATCTATGAACTTATAATGAACAGTCCATATTTACAATGAAATTATAATATACATTTACAAGGAAATTTTTCTTTCAGGGGCTTCGCCCCTGAACCCTTGTCGAGGGTCCGCTTGCCCTTGGACCCCCCAATCGGGGGGATAGCCCCCCTCAAAACTTGCAGAGGGGGTAACCCCCCTCTGCACTCCCCTGCGTGGAAGAGTATACATACTCCTAGGGTGTAAAGTCTTCATGGGGTATAAACACGGCTGAAAGAAAAGACCTCTGAATCAGGAAGGTAATCAGGCTCCACAACCAACAACCACATGCCATCTTTCCATTGGTTGTGGGAATTTGGGTGATTCCCCCCTTGATATCCACTCATAATACTACAACTAATTATTTAGTGAAAAATCAAACTACCCATATATCCATGGTATTTTTGGTGCCCACCTCCCCAAACCCCTCTCAAAATTCATGCGGTGAAATACCCTTATTGATCACAATTGCTAATGGATCATTGTTGTTTGCTTTGTATTTTCTTACTTAATTATCATTCTCATGCTCTCTAGCAACACGAAATAACTTCTCAATTGACATGTGATATATGCTACACCTCCATTCTGTTAATTTCCATGGCTAAAACAGATAACAATATTTCATAGTAGTGTTCTTTAACCTTTAACAATTAACTAGAACATTAACTAAAGAATAAGGATCACTGAAAGAAAGACATTCACATAGAGGACAAGTATTTATCCTGGGAAACCCTCAAGGGGAAGAAAACCCAACAAAATTCTTCTTGTGATATATTGATCAGTCAAACAAGTACAGTGAACTTACAAGACTCTTCTAGAAAGAGGGAGATAAGATACTAGCACTAAGACAATAGTTCTTACTGTTTTCACTATGTCTTCAATATATCTGAGCCTCTACCAATAGATTTTTCTATTCTCTAGATGGTGTCACAAATATGTTTTTTTGTTGCTTGTTGGCTACCCCAAATCTGGTCTTAAGGATGTCTCAGAACTGTCCTTAAAGTTGCCTCATATTGCTGCCCAGAACTGAGTTATTCCACCCTAAAAAAAGGACCTTATATGTTGTCTAGAACAACCTTTAGATGTTGTTCAGAACACCTCTAGTTGTTGTCCAAAACACCTTCAGGACAACCTATCACAATAAAGTAAACACAACAATACACATAAGTAAACACACATACACATGAAATAGCAGATAATCTCATATTGCTGCCCAGAACTGAGTTATTCCACCCTAAAAAAAGGACCTTATATGTTGTCTAGAACAACCTTTAGATGTTGTTCAGAACACCTCTAGTTGTTGTCCAAAACACCTTCAGGACAACCTATCACAATAAAGTAAACACAACAATACACATAAGTAAACACACATACACATGAAATAGCAGATAATAACACAACTTGTCTATTATGATTAAACTCATGAGAAGTACATTTGGAAGTGATGGAATCTTGTACTACTACAAAATATGATGTTCAAGGCACTTTTCCAAAATTACATGTCAGGTTACAATGTCAATTTAGGCTTACAACAAGATTCATGATTGGATTCTTCTCCAAATCTATTTAATTGTTGATTTGCTCACAACACAAGTTCTTCTTTCTTCCTTAGCTTTGTCACCTTCATATTCTTCACGAGGAAACTATGTCTTTCTCTGTGGGTTAATGGATGGTGGATTCCCTCCCAATGAATACCTTATGACCACTATATAAATACCATATTCAACTCCTCAACCTCCATGATTGTCCTCGTGCGACTTTCCTTGTGAGACCATTGCCACACTAACCACATGAGTTGGCCACATGCCATCTTTCCATTGGTTGTGGGAATTTGGGTGATTCCTCACTTGATATCCACTCACAATACTACAATTATTTATTTAGTGAAACATCAAACTACCCATATATCCATGGTATTTTTGGTTCCCACCTACCCAAACCCCTCCCAAAATTCATGCAGTGAGATACCTGTTGGACATATTGTCATTGATGTCAACAGTTGAATTGATGATCTGTTGTTAATGATGAATTACCATAGTTGAGATTGTCATTGATGTCAAATAGGTATATCAGTAAGCAGAAGATGTCAACAGTGTGCAGAGATTGAAAGAGTGAACAGGAGAAGAGAATACTCGAATGAGTTAAGCTCAAAAGGGTTGGCATCGAGTTCAGAGAAAGGAGACATTGATGATCTCAATGAATGGTAGAGATTGCTAGAGACAACAGGAACAAATAGTCGTGGGCCGTTAGATCCAGCATAGCTGAAAGGAGGATAAGCATTGAACTCATTCAAACTCCAAAGCTCAGGAGGAGGAGCGACGTGGACCGTTAGATCCAAAGCTAAAAAGGGGGAGTGATGTGGGTCGTCGATCCGACGAGAGTGGAATATCGGATATCAGGAAATCAGGAGTCAGAAGAAGGGAGGTGCTCTAACCTATGAAATACCGAAATGCAAAATCGCGATTAGATCTAGACCATTGGATCAAGGAAAGTTGATGACCGTTGATCTGCTTCGAGAGCCTTTGCAGCCGTCGGATTAAACCCGATTCCTTAGCCGTTAGATCATCTCAATGTGGAAGGATAGGATAAGTAAGGTAAAGATGCTATAAGTTCAAAGTGCTGAAACCCCGTTAGTCGTCAGATCACCAAGGCCATGGACCATTGATCTGTCATGAAGCATTTTGGAGTCTCACGAGTTTCAAGCAAGGCAAATCCTATCAGGAGTTCGTGATATGTGAAATTGCGACATGGAGTATCGATACCCTCCATCACAAGAATGCCAAAATGTGAAATAATGATTAGATCAGGACCGTCGGATCATCTGAAATAGATCTCAGTCGTCAGATGTTCGAAGAGCCATCAGGGTTCTAGACGGATGGTAGAATTATCTAGAGGGAGAAGTGTCGATAGCCATGTGCTATTGGATCCAGTGAAGCTGCAAGGGGGATAAGGGCCAAGAGTCATTTAACTCTCGAAAGCTCCGGAGAGGTAGAGATCCGTCGATCTAAGAAAGGATCGAACCGTTGGTCTCTTTTGTGAAATCGACACTCGGGAGTTTTGACATGTTCCACATCTCGAAGTCTCGATAGGTGAAGTCCCGAAATTCCTTCAGCCATCCATCTGATTAGTTTAAGGTTTAAAGTCTCGGCCATCAGATTAAGGAAAGAAAGGATTAGTTTAAGGTTTAAAGTAGACCGTTGATCTGTCTCCACTAAATAGACGTGAACCGTCTGATCATATCGGCGATATCGTAATCAGGAGTTTTGAAGAGTTGGAGGTCATGAAGACTCAAATGAAAAAGTACCGAAACCCTGTCAGCCGTCCATCACATCGGGAGAATGAATCATGTTCATTCAATAAATAAGAGCTCATCTCGACTAAACGTGAGGTCACTGCCATTGGTAATATGGTAAAGAGGTTTGGAATTGCAGATTGTAATGCGTTGCCGAAGTTGGTAAGCCTGTGATTCTATGCCGTTGGTCATATGCTATAAGTGTTTTACTATACATCGCTATATTTGGTAAACCCATGGTTCTGTAACGCACAGTCATATGTGATGGTTTGAAGGAAGCACCTTCACGAAATATCTAGTCTCTGTGAAATTAACAAAGATTCAGGATCGAATTTAAAGGATTAAATTGATCCATGATAGTGATCAATTTATGGAAAGCCTTCACTGTAAAATGATAAAACAATGATTATAATTAAGTTAATCGAAGAGGCGTGATGATCGAGTATGTTTTGTTGGTGAGACAAGAATGCAGCAAAAATAAGAGTACGATCTAATGAGTCTATCCATGTCTGTGATCAACTCATGACACAAATGAACCGATACACAATCATGATTAAAAGAGAATAAATCATGAAAATATGAATAAAGAATAAAAAGGAAAAATAATATTAATTAAAGTTTAATTATCATTTTAAATGAAAAGGTACAATGGTTCAAATAAAGGGACACGATGTTTTAAATTTCACACCTGTTCAAAGAGTATATAAATAAGAAAAAGTGGTGAGAAGAAAGTGTGTCTACAGTCCAGAAAAGAAGATCAAAAGCTGAAGTAGATTCTAGGAAGAAAAGCCAATACCTATGCATTAAGGGTGGTTGGGTGGTGCAAGGGCAGGTTGGTGCATGCAAAGAGAGTTGGTGCTTCCTTGTCAGTTGTAGCTGACTAAACAGGGGGTTGTAGCCTCCTACCACTTGGTGCTGGTAAACTAGGGTGTGGGTGCATCCTGATCAGTTGGTGCTGATCAAAGAGGAAGTACATCTTCCTTCTATGTAACATGTAAAACAAATTTTGCAGTTAATAGAAAAGAGTTTGTGATTTTTCCCATTTGGGTTCCACGATAAAATACTGTGTTAAGATTCTGTTTTGCATTAATAAGTAAAAATTGATATAATTGTCCTATCACTGATTCACCCCCCCCTCTTAGTAACAGAATCTAATCCTTCAATACCCTCATTGATCACAATTGCTAATGGAGGATTGTTGATTTCTTTGTAGTTTCTTACTCAATTCTCATTGTTTTTCTCTCTACCAACAAGAAATAACTTATCAATTGACATGTGATATATGGTACACCTCCCTCCTAATCCTCGTGATCAACATTTCAGTATGGATCACGTGACAATATCTATTTGGACTTGGTTACTGTACAATTTTGGAGAAAATAATATTATGTCAATCCTGATCATATTCCTCAACCTATGTCAATTGTTTTAGGAGGAAAGCATGCCTTCTATCGGTAATAACTAAAACTATCAATATTATTGGTTTGTAGTCTTGGAAAGCATGCCTTCTATCAGTAATAACTAAAAATATCAATACAATATCAAGGAAGATTTCAACTCAGATTTGGGGAGATTCCAAATCATCTTTTCTGGATATTTTCCACCAAATGCTCTGCCACCTGATATGCCATTTGTTTTCCAGCTGTAAAATTTGATGAATTATTTTGAAAAATGCTCAGGTTTAACAAGATTATCCTGAACTTAAATAGACTTGAACTTCTTATCTTCCGACTTTGTATCTTTGTTTCCATTGTTAGCAACATTTTTGATGTCACGACCTTATTCCAAGAATCAAGTATGCCACTGCCAACTAGACAGTGACAAAAGCACAAATATTTTCTTCAGGATGCTTTGTGATATTTCAAAAGTTTTCAATGTACTATTAGCACTATACTTTAAATTTTAATCAGTTCTCTAGTACTCTTTTCCATTCTTTAGGACACAATAGTTCAAAGTTGGCTATAGATCCCACAATAACTCCAATAGATAGAAGTATAGCATGCAATCCACATGCCATTACTGTCTTGCTAGCCTCTCTTTTCCCTAAAATGGAAATGGAACCAATGGCATTATCAACAACTCTAAGTAATATTGTCTTGATGGCATCCTATCTCACAATTGTTGTGAGAGAAAAACATTAGTGCATCACTCCTGGACTAAATCATTATGCTTGTATGGTCGATCTTCTTGTTCATGCAAAGGAACTGGATAATGCATATGCCTTTATTAAAAGCCTAAAATATTCCTTTAAAATGTGATGATGGGGTGTGGAGAGCCTTTCTCAATCCCTGCATGATTTATTGCAATATATAACTTGGGGAATTTGATGCAAAATAACTTTATTTTTTTAGCTAGAAGATGAGAATGCTAGATATTATATTCAATTGTCAAATATTTATGCCACAGCTGGTAGGTGGGATAATGTGGGGAAGGTAATAGAAATGATGGAAGAAAGAGGGATGAAAAAGAACCCAGGGTCCACCTAGATTTAAGTTGATAACAATTTTCATATGTTCTATGCTAGGGACAGGTCACATCCACAGGTAGATAAAATCTATGCAATGTTAGAAATTTTTGCAAGGAAGATTGAGCGGGGGGGGGGGGGGGGG
>JASDQU010107095.1:3450-17812 GCA_032191745.1 Picea mariana
TTGCACTTTTGTTTAATAATCACTTTTGTGTCTTCAAAATTCATTAATTACCATATAATTATTTTTTTAGCTAGTTATGGATTAGGTGACATACTTTTTTGTGATTTTCCTGTAGATTTATTTATGCAATAATTTAATTTGGTTTTCTGCGAATATTCCTGTGGCAATATTTTTCCTGTAGAATTAATTCTTAGGAGAATAACCTATGGAGTTACTTCCATTTACTATTTCTAAGAAATACCTCTTAGGAACAAAGTTCTTTAAATCCATTCAAATTAAACTTCCCCATTCTTTTCAATGTATAATAAAAAATATTAAAAAATATAAATATTATAAAAGGAAAATAAATCATTCTTGTAAATCCCATAGAAAGGTTTCCGAATCATAACCCATAGAATTATTCCATTCCAAACAGGGGAGAGTCTAATTGGGCCTCCTCCTTGGGTTTAATCCATAATGTTGAGTATTAGGAATCAAAAACTGTCAACAAGCCCTAATTGAACCTTCTTGTGCTCAATCACCATGAACAAAGCATAGAAACAATGACATGAGCCCTCTTCAGGGGGTCTTTTGCCTAAGAGTTGAATATGTGTGTCACTAAGATGTTTTACATATAGGGGATGTGTCTCAAGGTTGTGACCATAGTTGTTGTAGGGAAACAACATCCTTAGTCCCTCGTCATTGTTTAAAGGAGGGAAACAACATCCTCAGTCCCTTGTCATTGGTAAGAGGAGGGAAACAACATCCTCAATCCTAAACATAGCTCTTTTTGGCTCAAGCATAATGAACATGTCCAAAAATAATCACATGGGAGCATGGATAATTTGTGGGGTCTTGAACTTCATAAAATATTGCAAATTAGTGTTGTAGGATATTAATTAATCTTCTTGAGATCAAGAGACTTGAAAAGGTGTTAAGACATAAGTAGGTTCAAGAGGGACACGATGGTATTGATACCTATTGAAACTTATCAAGCTCAAGCACCATGAACAACACCTAGAAACCATGACACAAGCCCTCTCTAGGGAGTCCTTAACATTCGATTTAAATATGGGCACTGTTATGAGGTCTTGGGCATCAAGGAAGGGTGTTGGGTCCATGAACATAGTCAAGGAAGGGAAATAAGAGTCTCTGGCCCTAAACATTTCTTCTTAAGCTCAAGCAACATGCGTGAGTCCTTGAACCTCTACATCAAACCTCTCTTGGTCAACAATCTCCTCCAAGGGTGCTATGGGCACGAACACTAGGTTATTTGTGCACGAGGAATGTGTATAGAGGTATATCGAGAGTCACATAAGAAAACTAATGCACCATGTGACGCAAATGATGCTTGTAGGGATCAAGCAACATGAACACAACCTACTAACCAAAAATACTCTACGACTATAGTGTTTATCACATCCTTGAATGACCACAAGAGAACCTTGTATAGTACCTTTGGTCTACTTGAGGGACATGGGTGCCATGATTAAATCACAACACATGCCATGGATGAGAATCTATCTTGGGCCCACACCATGAATCATTCTTTGGGCCATGTTCAAGGCTCTTTAGCATTTGAGTGGGATACTGAAGCAATGAGTAGGTTTTGTGCACTGGAAATGGTCTTCAAGGTATAAACATGGTTGATGGGGGGGTGTAGGGGGAGAAAAGAGATCAAGTGATAAAATCAATTCTTCAAGAGCTCTAGCACTATGGTTAAGGGAGGAAAATACTTGGGCATTAGGACCTAAAGACTACTTCTTGGGCTCAATTACCATGAACAACACCTACAAAACCATAGTACAAACACTCTCTAGGGGATGTTTAGCATCAAGGTCAGATATAATTCCATTAAGATATTTTGCACATCGATGATGGGTTGTAGGGATTTGAAGTCTAAAAATGAAAAAAACTGACTTAGGATATTATTGAATCTTCTCTAGCGCAAGAGCCTTGAATGAGCATTGTACCAAATCATGAGTCCTTTCTAAGGGTTCTTTAGAGGCCTTCAAGTGGAATATAGGTGCCTTATAGGCTTCATGCACTAGAAATGGGCTTAAACCATTCCACATGGTTAAGTGGATAAACAAGGGACTTTAGCACTAAATGAACCTTCTCAAGATCAAGCACCATGAACAAAGACTAGGAACAATAACACAAGCCCTCACTAAGGGGTCTTTTTCTTAAGAGTTGAATACAAGTGCCATTAAGATGTTTCAAACATAGTGGATGGTTCTTGAGGCCTTGACCATAGTCATTATGGGGAAACAACATCCTCAATCCCTTGTCATTGATTGGGGGAGAGGAAAAAATAAGCTTAAGCCATAAACATAGCTACTCTAGCTCAAGTGCAATGAACATGTCCTTATACCACAACATAAAAGAATAGATGGTTTGCAAAGACTTGACCATCATCAAACATTGAAAAATATTATCTAAAATATCTTATTGAAGCTTCTTGATATAAAGAGACTTTCACAACTACTCAAATAAGTGTTGAGGAATAATTGAGTAATGTGAACAATACCTAAAAACCACAACAAGCACTCTCTAGAGATTACTTAACATTTTAATTGAATATGGACATTGTTATCAGGTCTTAAGGATCATTGAGGGGTGTTAAACTTTTCTGTAAATAAGATATTTCAAAATCTCAATATTAAATTATATTATAATATGTTTTATTACTTTAATGTGGAAAATTCATTTCCATTTGACATGTAATCTATCTATATTATATTGATAATATTAAATTTAACATGAAATCTATATTGATATTAAATGAGAAATTCAGTTCCACTTGGCAAGTAAATCATAATTTCATGTTATTAATTTAGATTCGATACCATATTGTGCTAGGCGAAAGAAATAGCAAAGCACAAAAGATGTTAAAACAACGAGTTAGTCAAAGCCAACCTTGAAAAAACGGACAACCTTATATTTCCTTATTACGATTTCTAGTAGATGATATATCAAGAGAATAAATTATCAAAAAAATATGAAGTCTGTAACTTTTACAGAGTAATTACAAAACATTCAAAACTTTCCTGTGCATTTATATTTGAATCTTACAATATCCAAATCTCACTCCCAGGTCATGGAAATGAGAGAATTGGAAACTCCAAAGTCTCCAAAGCTTAAGTTGGTATCATAATCCAAGCTTAAGTTGGAACTGCATGTGCCAATCTAAATTGCCGGCCATCTCTAGCTTCTTTGACTTCAGAGCAACAGAAGGACCACATTAACTGTATCGGTTTAGTCTGAAGAAACCTCCTCTGCACCCTCTTGCCACCAGGGAAACAAAAACCTACCCTACAAATCTTCACTCCTTTATCACCTTGTGGCTCCTCTAGGAGAGCTGGGTACTCGTGTTTTACTACTTTTTGTGCTTCTTCTTGTTGATTATCTTCTTTGATGTCCAAGGAAGCAAATACAGACAAAGCTTTCTCTTGTACTTGTTCCAATGCATTAACATTTTATGTCGCCCTCCTCCTAGAATGGCGAAATTCCATGGGACCGTTATCCATATAAGGTATCAAATCTTGTAACAATGTCACTGGATCAATCCTGCCTATCCAAGCTCTCATTTTCTGTCCAGTGATAGAATCAATAACAAGTGTTTATGGCATCTCTGTCAAATGATAGTAGGTGCACACCTTTCTTCCTTCTTCGTTGTCATCATAAATCTGCCAGAAAATGAAATTTGCACTCATAATCTCTTTCACAGATTGGTTGGCCCAAGTGCCCTTATTAAGCATATAAGAGCTGAACTCGTTGGTGGATTGCATATTTGCTATAAGCCATTTCCCTTGGCTGGCAGCTTCAAATTTGGCTTGCTCAAAACTGCCTTTGAACATCAATTCAAAAGGTGGGTGATAAAGTGCTTCAAGTTTATCACTGCCTTCATCCCAGAAAGCCCATGCAGAATTGATCTCTATATTGTATAAAATCATCATCGTATAATTGGGTGAGTAGACAACTGTTCTGATCATTGATCTCTATAAGTGGGTGAGTAGACAACTGTTCTGATCATTGATCTCTATATTGTATAAAATCATCATCGTATAATGCTTCCCTCTTAACTGGTAACGACAGGCGTACATAATCAGAGCCAATTTCATGGCTTTGCCTTTCAATCGGAACATCTGAAAAAGATGACGAAGCTGAGGGAAATTGAGTATCAGAATGAACAAATAATAGTTGTATTGCTTCGTCTAGCTTCTAGTTGGTTGCCTGCAAAAATTGTCGTTCCTTGTCTGTGGATTCCCTCACTATTTCAACGAAAGAAGCAATCTGTTCCTGCTTGTGTGCTGAGGTTTCCATTGAATGAGTTTACTTACAAAGAAAACTATAAGAATTATAAATGAAGATAGACCACTCAGAAAGACCAGAAAACCAGCTATTAAAAGACCAGAAAAYTAACTCTTAGAGGTTTCTCTCTATGTTTGTATCAAAAGACCAGAAAACCAGCTACTGGCAAGGATGTGGCAAAAATAGTTTTTGAAACTTTTGAAAATATGGCAAACCGAGGAAGAGCCCAGTGTTATATATAGTAGTTTGGGTGGAYATTATTATTGAAACGACGTGACAAGTAGATGCAAAACTTCCMTTTAATTTGTTAAAACTAAATTAATTAATAAATATTAAATATATAGTTAAAAAAACAAATTTATTAAATCATCTCATGATCCATGYACACATAAGTGGATTAAAGCCCACCTCCATGTCCTTCAAATTTTWAAATGTGTTTTGGTGCTTGAAACCCTAGTGATTTGGGTACCCTTAAGTTCTTCATGAACTCGATTGTTGGAGGGGGTGGCTCCTCCCCCCTCCTCCCCYGCCCTTGCTTATGAAGAAAATTCCTTTTGTGCTCTCGTTTCGTCATTGAGAAAATCCATGAAAATCTTTTATTTGTGATTTTTCAAAAGGTTGAGTGAGATCCTTGAAGTTCCCCTTCTGCTTTCTAATGCACTTCAAATGGCTATGAAATTAGCACATCGAGCGTTAGTTGGTCAATTCACTAGTGTTTGGTCTTCCTCTCGATCCATGGCTATCTATCTGGATTGAGAAAAACTTAGTAAGATTGATAAAAGGTAAGCTCTCTCATTACTTTTGCAACAAAGGCTTTTATGCTTTCTTTTTTGAAATTAAAGAAGACATGGATTTAATCTTTATAAGTGGATCTTATTTCTATGGTACAAAATTGTTATATCTAAATAGATGGAATCCATATTTTAACCATGAAAATGACATTCCTTCGACCATCCTTGTTTGTTTTAGACTTCTCCATCTCCCACTTCATTGTTGGAATGATGATGTTCCTTGGATTATCGAGAATAATCTAGGTACATATATTTATAAGGTTGAACCAAGATATATCATGTTTGCATGTGCTCATATATGTGTTGAAGTTTATCTAGAAAATGGTTTACTAGAAGTAATCCATCTCACTCTAGATGACTAGCAGCATATCCAACTGGTTAACTACAAACAACTTCCTTTTAAATGTAATTTTCAATGTAAACGATGCCATGAATATGGGCACTTTGCAAAAAACTTCCCCAAGAACTCAACCGTCGAGAAAGGGCCTAAAGAAAAAGAAGACCAGTGGCAACAAGTAAGGAAGAATAACCCAACATAAAGAAAAGAAACAATGCAACAAATTGTAAGAAAGTACCTTCATCGAGTGTAGGTGTTGGCCCTTGTTTTTTGTTAAAACAAAAGGCCGACCTGTCAATTTCCAATATAACCTCCAGATTTAACAAATCCATGGTAGGTTGTTAAACCATGCCATGATTTCTAAAGGGGGTGTTGACCACCAAGTGAACAATATCCCTCTCAACACAAACTGAGGTACTTGACACCAACCGAGTAGACTCAAACATGCAACCTTTCACTCTGATACCAATTCTTGGCCCATGTTTGTTGTTAAACCAAAAGGTTGACTTGATATTTTTGTATACAACCGCTAGAGYTAATGGATCCATGAGAGGATGTTAAACCGTGCCACAAGTCCCAAAGGAGGTGTTGACCACCAAGTCAACAAGCCATGCAAACCCCTAGATTAGAGAAATCTTCTAGAAAATCAACCATGGTAGGAACATCTAAATATATGATAATAGGAACCAAAGGAGATTCTTTAAATGGACCACAAGGAATGAAAACTAGCCCAAATCAAAACAAGTATGAAATTCTCTTAGATGGAGACATTGTCCCTACTTCGAAAATAGTAGGAATTCCCATGTTCAATGCTAGATCTAATATAATACCCATAATTCTAGAAGAAAATATAGATTTTGTTCCTTCCTCTATAGTGGAAATCAATATCCCCAACCATAATCATGATGAGGATTTCCCCATGTCCCCAAGTAAAGATCCTTTCTCTTTTGGTGTTGAACCCAACTCCCCGTAGCATGAAGAGGAGGAGAGGTTGGATAAGGACAAGGTAGATCAAGTCACATAACGTAAATCCCCCAAAAAAGGTGGGCATAAAACCCCAAAAAGAAAGGAGGTAATGATAGAAAAAGAGAAAGAGCTAGGTCAACAGACTACTATGTATATGATATACCCAAAACCCCTAAGAATGGAAAATAATTAGAATTCCACTAACCCAAACCAACGTGGGGCTTAAAAACCCATGGGTAAGTGATGGGTATTTCTATTATAGGGGACTAGGCAACAAGTACAAATTTAAATAAGTGATGGATTTAATCAAGATATGGAAACCCACAATTCTTCTACTCTAGGAAACTATGAGAGGTCAATGAATCCCTATGTAAGTGAAATTTTTTATGGACAAAGTGAAGGTGAAGTGGTTAGTGCTAGAAGGGCCTCTAGAGGACTTTTCACATTGTGGAATAATTCCATCTTTCAATTAATCACAAGTCATCAGACTTATCATTGGCTTATCACAAGTCTCAAACACCAATTGTCAAGAGAGGTCTATATTATTGTTAATGTGTATATGCCCTCTCTTTATTATGAAAAGGTGGATTGATGGGATTCTCTATTATCCCTAAGAGGGTTTGACTTATGGGAAAATAGTATTGTGGTTGGATATTCTAATACTACTCTCAATTGGGCATAAAAAGGGCATAAGTATAGTTAGAGATCCATTCAAGGAATATATGAAAGATATGATGACTTCTTGGGACCAAGTAGATATTAATCCCACTAGTGGTAGATTTACTTGGACCAACAAGTGGCTTGGTCTAAGACACATAACTATCAAACTTGATAAATTCCTAGTTCATAGCTCTTTTCTAGTTTGTTTTTTACGACATCCTCTAGAATTATCTCCTAGTTGGATTGAAATCAATGACATATTCTTCTTCATATTATGGAAAGACCAGAATATGGTCCCATTCCATTCATGTTTAACACTTTATGGCTTCAAAATCAGGATTTAATGGATATTATATCTAGAATGTGGAGCACTTAGATAGTTGGATCACCGATGCATATTTGGGAGAAAAATATCAAAGGCACTAAGAATGATCTTAAGGAGTGGGCCAAAATATTTTACTCCCCTCCTAAAGAGGATATTAAATAAAATAAAGGAAAATTGGTAAGGATCCATGCTATACTAGAACAAGAGTAGTTCATCCATGAATTTCTATTAGAGGAGAAGAAGAAATTTCATAAATATTAGAAATCTCTTAGAGCCGAAGAAATGGAATGGAGGATTAATTCATGTAATTTATGGTTAGATCTAGGATATTGGAACATAACTTTTGTTCCAAAAAACGCAAGAGCTTGACTGTGGAAGAGATCTCTCTTTCAAATGGGGAATTGTTTAAAAATTTTGAGGAAACAAAATAAACTACCTTCACTCAGTTTGATAATTTATATTATGAAATAGGTGGATCTATGTTATGAGAAGAAATTGCCATGTTGGAGAATATCCTCTCCATGATTTTCCCTGAAGAAAATTGTACACTCAAGGAGGAAGTTACAAAAGAAGAAATTCATAAGGCTCTTTGGAATCTTTCTCCAAACAAGGCCCCTGTATTTGATGGTTTTACAATCCATTTCTACAAAGCATGATGGAATATTCTAAAATTTGATCTCATAAGGAGGTTTCAATATGTTCACAAATGTTTTTGATATGGAAGTGCAACCAATTCTTCTTTTCTTTCACTTATCCCTAAAGAATAGAATCCTTCCTTTTTTTCTAGATTTAGACCTATTTCTTTGTGTAACACATACTTCAAAATTGTTTCCAAGGTTATAAAAAACATGCTCAATAAAATCCTTCCCAAAATTATCTCTAAAAATAAAGGGGGTTTCATGGAAAAAAGACAAGCATTGGAAAATATCATATTGTTCTAGGAAGCAATTCATTCCATCCACACCAATGGAGATAAAGGTATGCTCATAAAGATTGACATAGAAAATGCCTCTGATCATGTAAGATATTCATTTCTCCATGATGTATTTCACATATTTGGTTTCTTTTCTAGTTTTATTTGTTGGATCTCTTATTGCATCAACAACCCTTGGATATCTCCTCTAGTCAATGGGTGATCCTCTAGTTTTTTAAAGCAAGCAAAGGTATAATACAAGGTTTCTCCCTCTCTCCACTACTCTACATTATAATTGTAGAATAACTTAGTAGGATGTTATAATATGAACATAATAATGGAAACCTTACAGGGATCCAAGTTGTAAGGGGAACCAAAAGTATTAACCGCTCACAATTTTCTAATGAGATCCTATTGCTAGGAGTTGCCTCTATCATAATTGAGAGAATATTTAAGAAAATTATAGACTTATTTACCCAAACTTCAAGGGGGTAATTAAACAAAACAAATTTTAGATATATGCTTGGAATGTGAGCCAAAAAGTGCTTGTTGTCATTTCTAACATCTTCCACTTTCCTCATAAATATAGCTGGTCATATTTTAGGCATGCCTATCTGTTTTCACACTTCATCTTATAATTTGTGGCAATAGGTTATAACAAAAATCAAGGCTAAATTCATCCACTGGGGTGCACATTTGTTGAACCCTGTAGGTCGTGTGGTTCATATCAAATCAATTCTCTTATCCCTTATATTTTTCTCAATATTCATCTCTTTTAGCTCTCGTTTGCATAAAACAACAAATAACACAAAAGACTAGGAGGTTTTTATGGCAAGGTGGCAAGACAAATAGTAAGAYATTTTATCTTGTCATTATGTCCATTGTTCAATCCCCTAAAGCTCGCTAAGGATGTGGCATCAAAGACCCTACTTTGATTAATTTAGTRATGGGTGAAAAGATCCTCTCGTGGATGATAACAAGAAATTATGATTGGTGAAAGAAAGTTTTACTAAGAAAATACTTCACAAGTTCAAGGAAAATATGCTTGGATGCAAACCCTGCTTAAGGGAGGGTTCCYTATTTGGAAGCTCATAAAAGTTAYTATCCCAATTCTCCAATCCAAAATTTCTTTGGCTCCCGAAAGTGGAATACTGATTGATATTTGGAATTATATCATAATGGGAAATCCGTTGATTATAAAAAAACAAGAGCTACATCCCCTAAAGGYATGGCTTGTCACTCAAGGGAAAAAAAAATCTCTTTGATATCTCTAGACGGTCCCAAGATGGTAAGTGGTATGGACAGAATTTTGACATTCCTCCTTTTGACTTAACCTCCCCTATTCATCAATTTGTTAAAAATATTAAAGGTTGTGCACCTAGAAGAATATTATCCTTCGATCAAAGAGTGTGGGGAATGGATGATTATATTGTCAAAAAAGGTTATGAGATTTTGCTAGCTGATTTATCCCTTCTATTGGAAATATAGTTTTTTAAACTATATGCGCCACAATTTTTGTACTATGCACCAATATTCAACATGCACCACATGTTTTATACCATGCAACGCTAATGTTAAGCAGACACTAACTAGTTTCTACGACGCATGCACCACAAGTTTTATACCATGAAATACTAATGTTAAGTGTGCACCAACTAGTTTCTACCATGCATGCACCAATCATTTTGCAGCACATGCACCAACTCTAGTGTCGTGCAAAGACTTGTAAGAAGTCATGCATGCATATCCATTCCATATCAGTTATAAYGATTGTAACCATTTTGTAACCGACCTATCGRTTCTGCTTGAAGTTGTTTGTGAGCTAGAAGAGTTTCTATCATTAGTATTCTCATGAAGAGATAAAAGGGATGCACATGAACTAGATGGCTAGTTGTTAATTAGAGTTTTGGAATAGTTCACTAGTTGATTATTGATTGTTGTGTGTTRGGTTTMTCGAGTTCACAACTATGGTTTTTATAGTTCTTGGGTCATTATTGTAATATGAGATATAAAGTAGATCTAGATCTAAGTTCTCTAGTCTCTGGTTTGAGTGGAATGAGTTTTTGAGAAGGATATTACGATTATGTATTTGAATATTTATCTCTAGTTTATTAATGAATTGAACGAGACCCAATTTGGTCCTTCATGTCATGAACTCTATTATGAATGAATACTTGCAATATATGTTGGACTATAGTTTACATATATGAATGTTGATATGAATGATTATAATCTAATACATGGTTCTTATTTATGGGTTTCCTCTTTATAATGTTCCTTCATGCAATGCATGAATGTTCAGTCTTTGTAATTATCATGAGAATCTTCGGTGAGACTTTATTCAATTCATGAATATTGAACATGTCGACGCTAATGGGGTAATTGTTAGTAACATATTTCGAACCTTGGATTTGAAATCTAGAGCCAACAATTGGTTATGTCGTTGGGACTGGTAAATTTGTTTTAGGGCCCTCCGGACTGTGCCTAAAAAATTGGAAACTAGGTTTTGACTTGACAAAACCAACATTTTTACAATAGATTTTGTTTCTTCCTCTGTGGCTTCCTTTAGAGTTGTGGAATTCAATTTTTTTGGAAAGGGTTGGAAATGCTATAGGTTGTTTTATCGCCTTGGAGGAAAATTTGAATTTCAAAGAAGATATGAGGGTGGCTAAAATATTGGTGGAAATTGATCATCGTGAAGGGTTGCATGTGGATATTGAGGTTGATTGGGGAAATCAGGTTTTAAACCAAAAATTGGACTTTAATAAGATCCCATTTCATTTCAGGTTGTCATACAATTAGAAATCTATGAATGAATTGAACAAACCCTAAAACATCAATAGAGAGAAAGCATAAAATATTGGTGAAGAAAGTGTCTATAGGTTCTAATTTGGAATCCAGTTTGGACAAGGTAGAAGAAAAAGGGCAGACAGATATCAAGATCATTGATTCTATTGTTATTATAGATYTGGAACGTGATAAGTGATAGTTATAGGTATATGATCCTGAAGTTGTTGAAGAGACACAAGATTTTCCYGTGACTTTTCAAGGTAATTCCTATGTTCTCATACAATACAAAAAGAATCCCCTTTTATTATGGGGTGTTTTGGGTTGTTTGTAATATTGAGGAAGGTTTAGGGTACTTAGGCTGTAAGGATCCTCCTTGCAACTTTGGTTCATCTTTTAGTTCAAGAAATGGTGGCATTCCCTTCATCTTGGTTATCCATGCAATCCAATATTCAAAAGCTTCATTGGATGATGTAGGGCTTCACTATTTATCATGTTTGGGTGGTCAGGTAGTGAAGGAGGTCTCTTAGAATAAAGGTGATGATATGGTAAAATGCAACAAGCCTTTAACATTTGTTTTCAAGTCATCTTACCATATTGGATTGAAGAAAGACGTTGTGGGTGATTTCCGGGTTTTGGAAGGGGGTTTAGCACTTGATCAGGATTACCTAGTCTCCATAGGAATACAATGTAATATCTCTAAATAAAATTCATAGGATAAAAAATATCATGGGGGAGGTGGGGGGAAGAAATTAATAATTAGTTGGGCCCTTAGAGCGAAAAAAATCCTAAAAATATTTCAAAATGATTATTCTATCCTTAGATTCCAAAGGGGTATGGGATGCCCCATTGCAACAATAACTCATAATACTACATGTGATGTAAAAATTTGATGTTCTTCTTCTCCAAGAAACTATATGAGTTGGGTCAAAGGTTGTTGAGTTCTTGTGTTTCTTTTTGAAAGACTGGAATTTTTTTTCTCAAGATGCTCATGATCTCTTGGGAGGGATGGTAATAGGATGGAATTCAAATCTAGTTGCACCTTCTTCCAATGTTTTTCTTGTATGTATTGAGATGGAAGTTAGTTCGAAAGAGTAACTTAGAGAAGGGGTTCAAAATTATAAACATATGCCCCCTATGGAGACAAAAAGATTTTTTGGGAAGGGCTTAGAGATTTTGGGTTCTTTCATTGTGACAATGTCATAATTAAAGGGACCCAAATTTAACCCTCAATCAAAGAGACATTTGGGGAGAGACAACACATAATGATGTTATAGTTGAATTTTTCAGTCATTTCTTTGAATTTCAAAGTTGATTGATGTAGAACTAATTAATTTAGTCCTTACCTAGAGAAATGGTAGAAGAGGAAAAAATGGAATTTCAAAAAGGTTAGATAGATTGTTTGTTTCTTATCAATTAATATTGTATTCAAATAGAGTGATATCTTAGGTGGGTCAAGGAGGTTCATCAAATCATTTACCTATTTTGTTGCAAATTGAATCAAAGAGCAAGATTCCCCTTGCTCCCTTTAAGTTTAATCACTCTTGGTTAGACGACGAGGATTCCAAAGCTTTGGTAATAAAGAATTGGATACATTATGATAATAACAATGAGGATACAACCATGAAGTCGTTCATAGACAATCTAAAAAGCGTAAAAAGACAAGTTGAAGAATGGGCTTGAAGTTTTGTTCAAAAAATAAGAAATATTTGAAAGATGTGGAAGTAGGAATTAAAAGTCTCTTTGACAATAATGAAGCAAGGGTATTTTCGTTAATAATGAAGCAAGGATATTTTCAGAAGAAGAACCCAATTCTCTCAAAGAGATGGAAGGGAAAAATAAATACCTTCTTGCCAAAGATGATCTAAAATGGAGGATTAAAAGCAGAGCCACCTGGCTTTTTGAAGATGAAACGAGTACTAAGTTTTTTCATAAGTATGCAAGTCATAAAAGAAACATAAACACTATTTGGAAAATCAATAAGCCAGATCGCTCCCGGGTTAATTCTTTTAAAGAGATAGCTGAAGTAGGAAATCAACATTTTAAAAGTCTATCCAAGGACCCAAAGGTAGCTAATATTGGTGAAATCATGAAAATTATTAGGTTATTTCCTAGGCTTATCGATGATGAAATGAACATAGAATTGGAGGAAGAGGTGTCCAAAAAGGAGATAAAGGAAGTTTTAAACTTCTTGAGAAAGGAAAATAATCATGATCTTGATGGATGGTCAGTTTAATTACTTAGGCCTTTTTTATTTGGTGATAGATCATTTGCTAAGAATGGTTGACGAATATAGAACCTTGAGAAGAGCCTTGGGAGCCATTAAGTCCACCTTCATATCCCTTATCCCAAAGGGCCAAGATATTTCTACTTTTAATGAATTCATGCTTGTATCTTTATGCAATTTGGTGTATAAACTAATCACCAAAACGATTTCAAACATGATAAAAGGGATTTTATCCGATGTAACTTCTGAAGAACAAATTGGGTTACTTTATATAGGAAAAACCATGATGCTATTGGAAATTCCCTTAAAGGTATGCATACAATTAAAAGTCACAAGATTATTTCTATAGTGATGAAGTCGTATCTTGCAAAAGAACATAACAAAGTGAATTAACACTTAAATTATTTTTTATTTAGTTCGACATGAACTTGTAGATTGTAGAATGAATAATGGAATACCTTACTTTATCTTATTTTGTAATACTAATCAATGATTCCCCCATGAGTTTCTTTAAATCTTCTAGAGGTTTGTGCCAAGGGAAACCTCTATCATACTTTCTATGTGTTAGTGTTTTGAAGGCTTCAGTATGTTAATCAAGGATGCAAGGAGAAGAAGGATAATGCAAGGAGTAATTTTTTTTGACTCTATGAAAATTTCTCATATACTATTTGCTGAAAATATCATGATAGTTGGGTAAGGATAATCAAGGAAGTTAATATGTATAAAAGAGATACAAATAATCACTACAAGGCTATAGGTATGAAAATCAATATGAGAAAGTCTCAATGTTCTTCAATGTTTTGGCTAAGGAAGAAAAAGCCCAAATTGTGAATATGTTCCCTATGAATTTTATGGGGTTAGATCAAGAAATAAAGTAATTAGGTTTTATCTTATGATTGGATTTGGATATATAACAAAATTGAAGTTATAATTTCATTTTGGTGCAATAGATGGTTTTCTAGGGGAGGGAGATTAGGTTGACTATGTATTTTTGTTATAGTAGTAAAAACACAGATTTTTTTCCTTGGAATCTCTCTCTCTCTCTATATATATATATATGTGT
>JASDQU010107095.1:19445-31568 GCA_032191745.1 Picea mariana
CAAATGGTTACCCTTGGCAGAATGGTGGTATAACACTTCCTTTCATACTGAAACAAAAATGACACCATTTATGGAACTCTATGGATACCACCCTCCTTCCATCGCTTCTTCTCTAAAAGAAAAATATAAGGTTCAAGCAGTGGAAGATCAAATCGAGCATCAACAACAAGTTCTCCAAATCTTAAAGGACAACTTGACCATGGCACAGAATCGCATGAAACAACAAGCAAATCAACATCATAGTGAAAGAAGTTTTGAAGTAGGGGATTAGGTATTTTTAAGACTACAAGAAGGATAATAAATTATCACCAAAGTACTATGGCCCTTATAAGGTGTTGCAAAAGATTGGTACTATGGCATAAAAATTGGAGTTGTCTGCATCTTCACGAGTACACCCAGTTTTCCATGTTTCATGCTTAAAGAAGGTTATAGGCGACAAGAACCCAGTTCAAACTATATTTTCAAAACTTGACGAGGAAGAAAAAATCATATTGGATCATGGAGCCATCACTGACACAAGAATTCGCCAGCTGAGGAATAGATCCATTTCAGAGTATCTCATTAAATGAAGGAAACTATCAGCTGGAGATTCCACTTGGGAAGATGAGTCTTTTATACAGAAGCATCCAGAGTTACTCAAGCGTTGCGGACAACACTTGTCTCAAGGGGAGGGGCATGTTAAGCCCTAATATTGGCTCATTACCCCTTAATNAATTGGGACATATTACATTAGTAATGTTATTTTATTTATGTCAGCTTTATTCCATTAGTTGTAATTATACCTCCTAGTCTCCTATATATACCAAGGAGACATTTTTATTTGGAGTTATCTTGTACTTGAACATTTATGTGGGGTAAAATGAGGTTGCTCCCTCAAAGAGGCTTATTATCTGAAATTTTCTCCTTTTCAAGGCGTTGAGTACTTATTCTGAGGTTTTTCTATGCTATATTGATATTTGGTTCTTAACGTCCTGATGCAGAGACGAAGGCTTGTCTTATATCATTCCAAAGTATTTCACGGGGCGGTCCTCACTTACCCTACCTATGACAAGGAGCTATATGCCTTGGTACAAGATGTCGAAAGGTGAAAGAACTATCTAATGGGAAAGGAGACCGTCATCCACATAGGTCACCATCTACTCCAATATTTTTAGGCCCATAGTAAGCTATAGAAAACCAAGCACTACAAATGGATGGCGTTATTACAATAGTTTCATTTGGTCATAAAGTATAATAAGGGTAGCACAAACAAGTTGGTAGACATGCTTTCACAACCACCCACATCCAATATAACAACTTTAGGAACTCTAATGCACATAGAGCCTTCTAACCATGGTGCACACAAAGAGGAATACATAGAAGGTGAAGACTTCAAGGAGGTGTTCCATTAGCTACAAGGACAAATTTATATAGAAGAAGGTGACAACAAGGTAGAATATCATTTCCAAAATGGTGTACTCTACAAGCTCGAGAAGATTTGTGTTCCTAAAGGTGAATGATTGCAGCTTATTATAGAGGCTCACACCTCCAAGGTTGTAGGACATTTTGGTGTTGGGAATACAATTTCCAACTTATAGAGGTATGTGTACTAGACTAGAATGAAAGAATATGTAGCATAGTATATTAGAGAATGTATACTTTGTTGTACCATCAATCCTAGTAACAGAAAGCAAGTTTTATACCATCCCTTACTTGTACCCACTCAACCTTGGGAAAGTATTTCTATGGATTTTGTGGGAGGTTTACCAATAAAATATGAAGCAACATGACTATCTATTTTTGAGGTAGTTGACATATTCAACAAAATATACATTCTCATGCCTTGTAAAAAAACCATCAAGGGACAAGAAAAAAAAAAACTTGTTCTTTGAATAGGTCTGGGTGCACTTTGGGATACCAAGAAGCCTAATCTCATACAGGGACACCATATTTCTCAGTTCCTTCTAGACTACATTGTGGGAGAATATGGACACTAATCTCAATATTTTTACAACTTTCCATCCACAGAAAGATGGGTAGACGAAATTAGTCAACAAGGATTAAGTGTAGCTTTTGAGGGGTTACAATCAGAAGCATTTAAATACCTGGGATGAAAATATGATCTAAATACAACACTCTTATAACATAGCAGTCCACACTTCTACTAGTAAGTCACCTTTTTAAACTTGCTTTGGATATTTTCCACCTTCAGCCTTAGATGTTGTATATGGACACGAAGGAGGAACTCACAGAAGATGCATTAAAATACAAAAAAATGTTGAGAAGATAAGGTAGATCCATTTGCAATTATGGGAGACGTTGAAGAAGTCACATCAAAATTACAAGGCTAGACAGGACTAGAAGAAAATAGAGAGAACATTTAGAGTGGGAGACAAAGTATGATTACAATTGAATAAGGAAATACTACATGGTCCTCGTAAGAATACCAAGGTTGTGTGGTATGTTCCTTTTGAGTTATTATAAAACATAGAATATGACACCTATAGACCCATTCTACCCCCATACATGCACATTTACTCAGTAGTGAATGTGGATAATCTCAAACTCTATGATCCCTCCATGTTGGATCAAGAGGATTAGGTCCTACCTTCCATAGAAGATTTAGCACTAGATGATTAGGAAGAATTAGCAGAGCACACAATTTTTCAAAAGTGGTCTAGAACTACAAGACAAGGGTAGCATGACCTTTGGCAGGTTGGGTTGAAAGGACAACTTCCAAGAAAAGAAAAGTGGTACTCCAGGGAGAAGGTAAAGGAAAAATTTCCTCACCCCATTGAGTGAATATTTTGGGGAATAAAATCCTCCATAAATGGGGAGGTATGATCTGGATTGGATAATTATATTATTTTTAATTTATCTCAATAATTTGTGGGTGGAAAAAATCTGGGTCCAAAAAAACCATCTAAAATATTATAAATCCATTTTGAGGAATCAAACAACACTTTTTCATGGTACAAACCTTACTATGGAGTTGTTGTATAGATTCTACAAACTGATAAATTTCCAATGGTGCAAGAATTGCCTTAATAAGAGTTTGTATGTGAAAGGTATGCCTCCCACAAGATGACCTACCGTATTGATCACCATGTTGCTAGTGGATGCAATGTCAACCTCCATTGCTCAAACATGCGGGGCTAACCACGTAGTGGATTTTATAATAAACTTCTATAAGGTCCAAAACCTTATCACAATTGAGGGTTGAGGAAGTCAAAACCATAACCCTAGATGGCTATCGAGCTATGTTAAATAGTGGGTCGCTAGGAGGAGAAGAGTTTCCATTCTATGTCAATGTTCCATAATAGAGAAGAACAAATAGTAGTGGGAAATTAGAGAGCATAATAGAGGGGTTTAATGTTCTACAACAAACTAACAGGCCATAGGTCTCAAGTAACTCCATAGAGAGTTCTTTGTCCTTTGTTCTTGCATTATTTCCATACCAGAGAAAAGAGAGAAAATTGGCCTCACCTTCTAGCTAGGTTCTCTCCCGTAAGGGTTTCCTGGAGAAAATATTTATGTTATTTTGTAGATGGTGTGTGATTGTATTTTATTGTTCTCTATTTTCCATATTTTATCTATTTCATGCATAAGTAGAAAATCAATAACTAAACATTCTAGAATCTAAAGGAATTTAACCTTCATAAGTAGATTTCAGTTTTATTTATCAAATTTGTTGTGACGAGTTGTTCTAGTGGAATATCCATGGTATTTTACAGATCAAAAGAGACATAAAATTTCCTTCATTTTTCCATCATCAACCACAATATTTTCATATGCTCCTTGAGAAATATGAACATTGTTTAATCATCTAAATATACCTCCAAAATTTTGTGCATGAATTTTTAAAATGTTGCAACAACAATCCTTGAGAACACAACATGTGCATTATTTAGGCCAAATGGAATCACGGTATGCAAATAAGCCCCACTCCATCGTAAAAATTGTCTTGGATCTATCTTCCTCCATGATGCGCACTTGGTGGTAGCCTAAAATCTATACATAAATGAATAAGATTTGATCTCACCCACATTCTCCAATACTTCATCCATAAATGAAGGAATGGATCGTGCATGCAAGCTACATTTAGGCTCTTCAAATATATGCAAATTATTGAATCACCTATCTTCCTTGCATGTACTACCATCAGGTTGATCTATTCTGATTCTTCCATGGGGATGATGATACCTACATCTAGCATGTGGTCCAATTCTTCGTGCACCTTTTCTTTGTATTTTGGGTTCAACTGATATGGCCTCTTCTTGACCAATTGGGAATCTGGTTTCAGATAAGTCATCATCTCACCTAGGGACCCTACGATACCCTTCATCTAAAAAAAACTCCTTAGAAATATGTCTCCATATTCTTTCAGCAATTCCACCACTTGTGTCATTATTTCATGGTCCCAGCAACCGTCAATTATAGAGATCTTGGGTGCTTCATCTATGCCTATGTTGTGTTTATTTTTTTTAATGACTATGTATAATCTAGAACAATACCACTGGAATCCTTTCCATATATTACACGATCACCTTCGGTTTCATTGATCTATAATTTTTGAGGTTCCTCTTCCTATGTGTCATTGTTTTCTACCTTCCAGTAGTACATTGGTTGATTCAACTTCACCATTGGTTTGTAGTAGGCATGGACTACTTTCTACACGAGTTCTAGAATTTGTTGATTGAATATAAAATTCTTCATTTTTAATAGAATTTCCCTCAGCATGGGGACTTTCAACATAAACTTGAATGTCGCACATAACTAGTTGCTCAATTTTTCCTTGTTCTTATTTTGCCTTATAGTCTCCTCCTGTATGTACCTTTTTTGGGAAACGTATCCATAGTGTGGAAAAACCTCTAGACCCATTACACTTGAGGAATCTACTTACTTTTCCAATTCCACTCATAGAACTAGTTTTTTTTCTGAGGATCCTTGGTACCCTTGTACCTACTTATTAATTCAAAGTTGGTAGGGGGATGGAACCTTAATTTGTTTCACTCTACTACTTGTGCCCAATATTGTAATTCTATGGGGTGCGTCACCCACCAACACACATGTATTCCCTTTACTACTACATCAATGGACTAAATTCTCAGGGTCTCAAGAACATTTTCCTCCATTTGCACTATAAGTGCATCTACTAGGCATGTCCCATCAAACCACAATAGGTTGTGCAACTCCAATCCAACCTAGTGCACTACTTTAGTGATCCATGTGAATCTCCTAGTTGACACTTCATCCATATTATTTTTCCATCATGTCATCACATCTTATGAATATGTGTCATATGAGTAGACACCCCTCCAACTCAACTCGCCATCGACTGTGAGGTTCATGTAGTCCTCCTTGTGCATTGTAATGTTGTAAATGTTCTCAATGATAGAGCTTTGTTCATCTTCATTTATTGTTTCATTTTATGTATCACCCTTGGTCGAATCTAGTGGAGTGATGAAATGTAGGGTGTCCATTTCAAATGACATCTACCTTTGTTTCAAATTTAGTATAGCATTGTTATCAAATTCCTAGTCAACTCCAAGAAGAGCTAGATATGGGTCTAAATTATCCCTAATTTCTATTACTTCAAACTCTAGTTTTGTTTTCACCCCATCAATGGTAACTTTAACCTTCTCCAACCTTCCATTGGGATAAATTATGTATTGATTTGTGATCCTGATTTGAATGGGAGACCGCACTAGATTTGGTTTTCCCATCAACTCCCATGACTTCTTAGACAATATGTTCACATCAGACCTCGGGTCCAACATAACACCTTCCATTTTATAGCATCCTAAATTTGTTGTCATTTTTAATTCTCTACCCATGCGCTTCCTCCTACTAACATGGCACACATCTAGTTCCAGTAGTGGGGAAAAAATAACATCTTCATTCTCGCCTTCCTGGATCCATCTCATCAATAGGTGTGTCAAATTCCTAGTAACTATAGGATTACCCAATACCTTAACAAAACAATGCAAGAATTCACTTAAAAGGTTCTCTAAGTTAGTTTTTGGGTAAGTGTTGTGTCATGATTCATTGTATGTTGTTCATCACAAATATTTAGGCACGTCTACCTCTTCCATCTCCTTTTGTGTGTCACACGGCAACTAATTTTATTGCACGTTGTCAAACTTAAGAGAGTCCTTCGTTGCTTTCGTGATATTTCCTTCTAAGTTTTTCCCTGATCACTCCCCTTTGTTTAGGTTGGTTCCTGTGCAAATACCTCCTCGGGTTATGACCCATAAATCTATTGATTCTTTCATCTTTTGTTCTTTTCATGGATCAATAGTCACCATGTTGCAATGTCTGCTTTTCTCTTCCCATTTTCCCACCATCTATGGGCTATCTTCCCTGACATGATATTTTCTATGGAAATATACACACAACATGTGAGGCTTGGTACAGAACCATGCCAAGTGGCTTGCCTCACCACAGTTGAAACATGTGGGTGGTATTCTTCCTCACCCACCGTATCTTGTTCCTCTTCTCTTCCACATCCTCCTCTTTGGATTCCATGGAATCCTCCATGGTAAAATCCTACATGATATCCATTCATATTCTTCTCTTGGACCCTATAAACATTTGTAGTATGGTATTTCATTAACTGTAGTGACCGAAAATTGTTTACATTGTGGCCCATGGATTTGTAGAAATCACATAACAGGGTGTGTGTATTCTTCTAATACGTATATAGCATTGGTAAATGGGGAGGTACATGGCCCCATTTTCTACAAATCTTGCACCATTATGTCTACAACCTAGTAGGAAATGGGTTTGGCACACTTGTCACCTTTTAATTTCCTAGCACAGGACATTTTTCTGAGGGTGACCCTCTACATGACACCAGGTACAACAAGAATTCTTGTGCATCATCTTCCCTTTTTCCATATCCTGAAATTGCATGGTGAGGGTTTCAAGTTTAGATTGCACCTGAACCAACCTTGTTGACATCTCTCCACTTCTAGGCATAGAATTCAAGTTCATTTTAATCTCTACAACTTCCAACTAAGTCATCGCCCTTTTGTTGTGTGAGTGGGATCATGATGTGAGGGGGGATTCCAACAATAAACCACTCTCTATGCTAGAAATCATGGATCTTAAAGGTCAATATACCCAATAGAATCTTTAAACATTGGTCATAGTCCCACATGGATTCTTCGAATTGTTTCTTGGTCTTCTTAATCTCAGTTACACACTGTGACTCTAACTTTGGTTTTTGGAATTCTCTAAGTATGTCTCTCTTTATCTCTATAAAGTACCTTTCCTATCTCATAGGTGTAGTAAATTTATACTTCATATACCATCTTAGAGCTTTGTCTTTGAAGGTAGTCTCTAACTACGTGATCGTATATGCCTCATCTATGACTCACTTCACAAACCATATTGCTTCACACGTGAACCAATGTTGTTCTGCATCATCTCTTCCCATCCAATGAAATGTGGGAATCCTAAGGGTCAAATCATCTCTCGTTTGACTATCCATATTTTAATTGGAACTTGATCTTCTTGATTGATTGTTTCTTTTTACTACTGGTACTAGAAATCTTGCTTGCAAAGTTTTGCTGACTTTGACTTCTACTCCACTTGTGTCTTCTACTTCCATCTCTCCTACACTTTCTTCTTCTATTGTTTCTTCTTGGTTAAAAATGTGCAAGGGGGATTGTTCAAAGAGGGGGTTCCTCCATACTGTCGCATCTTCTTTATTGATGGATCTAAAAGAGATTCATATATTCAATCATAGGAGCCTCCTTATAACAACCAATATCTTTGCATTCTTTTGTTGTGCACCTTCATCCCTATCTTCATCACTATCTTCCTAATTAACTTTTATTTCTTCAATTCTAAAACTTCACACCTCATATTTTGTTGATTTGACTATGTCTCTCATTATCCAAGGGGATCTAACCTCATTCTCCACAAATCTAATGTGACTTCCTTCGTTATTCTCTCTTGATATCTTATTCTTGACGTTGTGTATCTTATATGGCCTCTCTTATTTTGTTCTTCTATATAGCACAAATATTTCTCCCATGCACCCTTCTATCACGGTTCCTCTTTTCAATTTCATTTTATACCTTATTATTTTTTCATCACTCCTTGTTCTCCCTTCTTTTCTTTTCTGCTCGACTCGCTTCCCTAGCTCAACTCTTCTTCTGTATTGCTTCACTCTTCTTCTTCTATACTTTTTTGGATACATTCTCTCTTCACCTTATCTCATATTATCCCCCCCTCTTTACACCCCCCCCTTCTGCATAGGGGGTTTATGCTGCCATCCTATCAGTATCCATGTGCATCGGCCCCTACTCAATGAACAACATCTTGATACAAAGATGGATCTCATCTAACAATCTTGTTCAAGGGCTGTTGACAAACTTTATTTCTACACTATTAAAATATTTGTTGCATTCAACCATAAATTCAACAATGTATCCTTCTTTAACTCATCTGAACCAAGAATCAATGGCTTTGTCCCACTTTTGTCCAAAATTTTAAACCGAGTTACCACTCATTGGTCTCAAACCAATGGTTCTTGGGCTCTCCACATAAATTTAATATATATATATATACCTCTTTACCCATTCATGCAAGATACAAGGAAACTCAACAAAGACAATTTCATGTAGATATGAATATATGTACCTTTTTTCCATCATTCAAGGTTGATTTTCATATTTTTGGTCTCTCACTATGCGAACTTGTCCTCTTTCTCATAGATCCATTCTTCTATATTGTTCCTTGAAGGTTTCCATGTCATATCCTTATTCCAACGTGTCAAATAAAATTTACAAGTCCTAGCAAGATAACCAATTGTTGGCTCTAGATTTCAGATCCAAGGTTCGAAATACGTTACCAACAAATACCCCATTAGCGTCGACATGTTCAATATTCATGAATTGAATAAGGTCTCACCCAAGATTCTCGTGATAATTACAGAGACTAAACATTTGTGCATTGCATGAAGGAACATTATAGAGAGGAAACCCATAACTAAGAACCATGCATTAGATTCATATCAACATTCATATATGTAAACTATAGTCCAACATATACTGCAAACATTCATTCATAACAAATTTCATGACCTGAAAGACCAAATTGGGTCTCATTCAATTCATTAATCAACCAAAGATAAACATTCAAATACACAATCGTAATATCCTTCTCAAAAACTCATTCCACTCAAACCGGAGACCAAAGAACTAAGATCTAGATCTACGTTATATCTCATATTACAATAATGACCCAAGAACTACAAAAACCACAGTTGTGAACTCGAGAAACCTAACACACAACAATCAATAATCAACTAGTGAACTATTCCAAAACTCTAATTAACAACTAACCATCTAGTTCATGTGCATCCCTTTTATCTCTTCATGAAAATACTAATGATAGAAACTCTTCCAACTCACAAACAACTTCAAGCAGAACCTATAGGTCGGTTACAAAATGATTACAATCATTATAACTGATATGGAATGGATATGCATGCGTGATTTCATACAAATCTTTGCACGACACTAGAGTTTGTGTGTGTGCTGCAAAATGGTTGGTGCATGCACGGTAGAAACTAGTTGGTGCACACTTAACATTAGTATTGTACAATATAAAACTTGTGGTCCATGCGTCGTAGAAACTAGTTGGTGCATGCTTAGCATTAGCGTTGCACGGTATAAAACTTGTGATGCATGTTGAATATTGGTGCATAGTACAAAACTTGTGGTGCATATAGTTTAAAAAACTATAGTGCCAATAGAAGGGATAAATCAGCTAGAAAAATCTCATAACCTTTCTTGACAATATAATCAGTCATTCCCCACACTCTTTGATCAAAGGAGAATATTCTTCTAGGTGCACAACCTTTAATATTGTTAACAAATTGATGAATAAGGGAGGTTAAGTCAAAAGGAGGAATGTCAAAATTCTATCCATGCCACTTACCATCTTGGGACCATCTAGAGATATCAAAGAGAGTTTTTTTCCCTTGAGTGACAAGCCATACCTTTAGGGGATGTAGCTCTTGTTTTTTTATAATCAATGGATTTCCCATTATGATATAATTCCAAATATCAATTAGTATTCCACTTTCAGGAGAAAAAGAAATTTTGGATTGGAGAATTGGGATAGTAAATTTTATGAGCTTCCAAATAAGGAACCCTCCCTTGAAGTAGGGTTTGCATCCAAGCATCTTTTCCTTGAACTTGTGAAGTATTTTCTTAGTAAAAATCTCTTTCACCAATCATAATTTCTTATTATCATCCACGAGAGGATCTTTTCACCCATCGCTAAATTAATCAAAGTAGGGTCCTTGATGCCAAGTCCTTCGTGAGCTTTAGGGGCTTGAACAATGGACACAATGACAACATAAAATCTCTTACTATTTGTCTTGCCACCTTGCCATAAAAACCTCCTAGTCTCTTGTGCTATTTGTTCTTTCATGCCAACTAGAGCTAAAAGAGATGAATATTGAGAAAATATAAGGGATAAGAGAATTGATTTGATAAGAACCACCAGAGTTCAACAAATGTGCACCCCAATGGATGAATTTAGCCTTGATTTTTGTTATAACCTATTGCCACAAATTATAAGATGAAGTGTGAAAACAGATAGGCATTCCTAAAATATGACTAGCTATATTTATGAGGAAAGTGGAAGATGTTAGAAATGACAACAAGCACTTTTTGGCTCAAATTCCAAGAATATATCTAAAATTTGTTTTGTTTAATTACACCCCTTGAAGTTTGGGTAAATAAGTCTATAATTTTCTTAAATATTCTCCTTCGGGACTTGTGACATAGTTTAACATCCTCTCGTGGATCCATTAACTCTGGCAATTGTATACAAAAATATCAAGTCGGCCTTTTGGTTTAACGAAAAACATGGGCCAACAATTGGTATCAGAGTGAAAGGCTGCATGTTTGAGTCTGCCCGGTTGGTGATGAGTACCTTAGTTTATGTTGAGAGGGATATTGTTCACTTGGTGGTCAACACCCCCTTCAAAAATCATGACATGGTTTAACAACCTACCATGGATTTGTTAAATCTGGAGGTTATATTGGAAATTGACAGGTCGGCCTTTTGTTTTAACAACAAATGTGGGCCAGCACCTATGCTCAATGAAGGTACTTGCTTACAATTTGTTGCATTGTTTCTTTTCTTTCTGTTGGGCTTATTATTCCTTACTTGTTGCCACTGGTCTTCTTTTTCTTTAGGCCCTTTCTCCACATTTGAGTTCTTGGGAAAGTTTTTTGCAAAGTTCCCATATTCATGGCATCGTTTAGATTTAAAAGGAATTTGTTTGTAGTTAACCAATTGGATATGCTTCCAGTCATCTAGAGTGATATGGATCGCTTCTAGTAAACCTTTTTCCAGATCAACTTCAACACATATATGAGCACATGAAAACATGATATCTCTTGGTTCAACCTTATAAATATATGTACCTAGAGTATTCTCGATAATCCAAGGAACATCATCATTCCAACAATGAAGTGGGAGATGGAGAAGTCTAAGACAAACAAGGATGGTCGAAGGAATGTCATTTTCATGGTTAAAATATGGATTCCATCTATTTAGATATAACTATTTTGTACCATAGAAATAAGAGCCACTTCTAAATATTAAATCCATGTCTTCTTTAATTTCAAAAAAGAAAGCATAAAAGCCTTTGTTGTAGAAGTAATGAGAGAGCTTGCCTTTTATCAATCTTGTCAAGTTATTCTCAATCCAGATAGCCATGGATCGAGAGGAAGACCAAATACTAGTGAATTGACCAACTAACGCTTGATCTGCTAATTTCATAGCCATTCAAAGTGCATTAGAAAACGGAAGGGAAACTTCAAGTATCTCATTCAACCTTTTGAAAAATAAAAAAGGAGGGATTTTCACAGATTTTCTCAATGAAGAAACCAGAGCACAAAAGCAATTTGCTTCATAAAGAAGGGGCAGAGGGGCAGCCACCCCCTCCAACAATCGAGTCCGTGAAGAACTTAGGGGTACCCAAATCACTAGGGTTTCAATCACCAGAGCACATTTAAAATTTTGAAGAACATGGGGTTGGGCTTTATCCACTTATGTTTGCATGGGTCATGAGATGATTTAATAAATTTGTTTTTTTTAACTATATATTTA
>JASDQU010107095.1:31883-44706 GCA_032191745.1 Picea mariana
ATATATATGGAATAAAATAAAATAAAGTCCATGCAATTCATTCCTCCAATAAACTTCAGGATAACTAGCAGTTGTATCTTTTGCATGCTCCTCATCATACTTTCCCCTTTGATTGAATAAATCGTCACAAAGGATTTTATTGGGAAACATGTGTTTCTTCTTTGGTAAACTCAGAAGGGGAATCTCCCACTTGAACCTTTTGATATACTTCTCTATTTTTTGAAATATGGACTCCAGCTGAGTTATCATTCTCACTTCACTTGTCAAGAAGTTTTGAAGGTGCCCACACTCTTATGAGGGGATATTCTTGAATTTTTCTTCACTCTTTACTGCATTCTCCTTAAACTACTCCATAACTTCATTTGCAAGCCAAAAACATTTAGGTGGACCAAAATTGGGAAACTTGCCCCAAACAATACACTCACATACCCAAATAGCACATGATAGACACACAATAGATCATAAATGTTGCAACTCTATTATTCCTTTCATTCCATTCAATAAAAACATTGTATTATTATGCACGTCCTTTTTAGACCTCTAGCATGTGATCATTCTTATTGGTAAATTTGGGAATAGGCCTTGTTAAGAGCAGTGACCATTTAAGTGTGACTGTCGAGGAAAGTTGCATATTGGCCTTGAGTTTCATTATGTGTGATTACTTCAGCTATGTGTAAACCCTGTAAATTCTCATCGGTTGCTTCAAATTCTTGACGTTCATGGGATTCTTGATGTAATTAGGATATTGTAGCGGCATGACTAGAGACTTCTTGGTCAAATTGAATGTGTAGTTGGGTATGTTTGTAGGTGATGTCTTGGTTCTGTTCCCCAAATTTGTGCATCATAATAGAGATAAAACTATGGATTTAAGTGTTAATTCACTTTGTCATGTGTTTTTTCATGATACAACTTCATCACAATAGAAATAATCTTGTGATTTTTAATTGTATTCATACCTTTCTGGGACTTTCCCATAGCATCATGAATTTTCCTATTATAAAGGAACCCAAATTGTTCTTTAGAAGTTACATCGGATAAAATCCCTTTTAGCATATTTGGAATCATTTTGGTGATTAGTTTATATACCAAATTGCATAAATGTATAGGCATAACTCATTAAAAGTAGAAAGATCCTGGCCCTTTGGGATAAGGGTTATGAAGGTGGAGATAATGGCTCCCAAGGCTCTTCTCAAGGTTCTATATTCCTCAACCATTCTTAGCAGATGATCTATCACCAAATCAAAAAGGCCTAAGTAGAATTAAATTGGACATCCATCATGATCATGATTCTTTTCCTTTTTCAAAAAGTTTAAAACTTCTTTTATCTCCTTTTTGGACACCTCTTTCTCCAATTCTATGTTCATTTCATCATCGATAAGCCTAGGAAATAACCTAATAATTTTCATGATTTCACCAATAATAGCTACCTTTGGGTCCTTAGATAGACTTTTAAAATGTTTCTTTCCCACTTCAACTATCTCCTTAAAAGAATTAACCCAAGAGCCACCTAGCTTATTGATTTCCCAAATAGTGCTATGTTTCTTTTATGACTTGCATACTTTTGCAAAAACTTAGTACTCATGTCATCTTTAAAAATTCAGGTGGCTCTTCTTTTAATCCTCCATTTTAGTTCCGCTTTGGAAAGAAGGTATTTATTTTTCCCTTCCATATCTTTGAGAGAATTGAGTTCTTCTGAAAATATCCTTACTTCATTATTATCAAAGAGACTTTTAATTCCTACTTCCACATCTTTCAAATATTTCTTATTTTTTTGAACAAAACTTCAAGCACAATCCACAACTTGTATTTTTACCCTTTTTAGATTATCTATGAATGAATTCATGGTTGTATCCTCATTGTTATTATCATAATTTATCCAATTCTTTATTACCAATGCTTTGAAATCCTCATCATCTAACCAAGAGTGATTAAACTTAAATGGAGCAAGGGGTTTCTTGCTCTCTGATTCAATTTGCAAAAAAAAAGGTAAATGATTTGATGAACCTCCCTGACTCACTCGAGATCCCGCTCTATTTGAATCTAACATTAATTGATAAGCAAAAAATAATCAATCTAACCTTTTTGAAATTCCATTTTTGCATCTTCTACCATTTCTCTAGTTAAGGACTAAATTAATTAGTTCTACATCAATCAACTTTGAACTTTGAACTTCAAAAAAATGACTGAAAAAATCAACTATAACATCCTTCCTTGTTGTCTCTCCCCAAATATCTCTTTGATTGAGAGTTAAATTTGGGTCCCTTTGGTTATGACATTGTCACAATGAAAGAACCCAAAATCTCTCAGCCCTTCCCAAAAAAGCTTTCTATCTCCATAGAGGGAATACAAGTTTATGATTTTGAACCCCTTCTCTAAGTTACTCTTTCAAACTAACTTCCATCTCAATACCTACAAGGAAAACATTGGAGGAGGGTGCAACTAGATCTAAATTTCATCCTATTACAATCCCTCCCAAGAGGCCATGAGCATCCAGAGAACAAAAATTCCAATCTTTCAGAAAGAAACATGAGAACTCAACAATCTTTGACCCAACACATATAGTTTCTTGGAGAAGCAAAACATCAATTTTTTACATCACATGTAGTATTATGAGGGCTTGTTCAATGGAGCATCCCCTACCCCTTTGGAATTTAGGGATAGAATAATCATTTAGAAATAATTTTTAGGGTTTTTCTCGCTCTAAGGGTCCCACTGATTATTAATTTCTTCCCCCCACCCAAGATATTTTTAATCCTATGAATTTTCTTTTGAGATATTAGATTTTCTTCCTATGGAGACTAGGTAATCATGATCAGGTGTTAAAACCCCTTCCAAAACCCAGAAATCACCCACAACTTGATTCTTCGATCTAAGATGGTAAGATGACTTGACAAAAAAATTTAAAGGCATGTTTCATTTTAACATATCATCACCTTTATTCTAAGAGACCTCCTTGACTGGTTGACCACCCAAACAAGACAAAGAATGAAGCCCTACATCATCCAATTAAGATTTTTAATATTGGATTGCATGCATAAACGAGATGAATGGAATGCCACCATTTCATGAATTAAAATATGAACCCAAGTTGCAAGGAGGATCCCTAGAGTCTAAGTCCCCTAAACCTTCCTTAATATTACAAATAACCTAGAACACCCGATAATAAAAGGGGATTATTTTCATATTGTATGATAACATGAGAANATATGAATTTTCTTTAGAGATATTATATTTTCTTCCTATGGAGACTAAGTAATATTGATCAAGTGCTAAACCCCCTTCAAAACCTAGAAATCACCCACAACTTCTTTGTTCGATCTAAGATGGTAACATGACTTGACAACAAAATTTAAAGGCATGTTGCATTTTACCATATCATCACCTTTATTCTAAGAGATCTCCTTGACTACATGACCAACAAAACAAGACAAAGAATGAATCCCCACATCATCCAATTAATCTTTTGAATATTTAATTGCATGGATAACCGAGATGAAAGGAATGCCACCATTTCTTGAATTAAAAGATGAACCCAAGTTGCAATGAGGATCCCTAGAGTCTAAGTCCCCTAAACCTTCCTCAATATTACAAATAACCCAGAAAACCCCATAATAAAAGGGTATTATTTTCATATTATATGATAACATGAGAAATTGATAACAGAGGACTTACCTTGAAAAGTCACAGGAAAATCTTGTGTGTGTTCAACAACTTCGGGACCATAGGCCTATAACTATCACTTATCACATTCCAAATCTAGAATAACATTAGAATCAACAATCTTGAGATTTGTCTACCCTTTTTATTCTACCTTGTCCAAACTGACTTCCAAATTAGAACCTATAAACACCTTCTTTGACAGTACTTTTTTCTTTCTCTCTACTGATGTTTTAGGGTTTGTACAATTCATCCATAGATGTCCAATTGTATGACAACCTGCAATGAAATGGGATCTTCTAGAAGTCCAAATTTTGGTTAAAAACCCAATTTCCCCAAGCAATCTAAATATCCACTTGCAACCCTTCACGAAGATCAATTTCCACCAATATTTTAGCCACCCTCGTATCTTCTTTGAAATTGGAATTTTCCTCCAAGGCGATAAAATAACCTATAGCATTTCCAACCCTTTCCAAAAAAATTGAATTCCACAAATCTAAAGGAAGCCACGGAAGGAGAACCAAAATCTATTGTAAAAATGTTGGTTTTATCAAGTCAAAACCTACTTTCCATTTTTTTAGGCATAGTCTAGAGGGCCCCTATGTAAGATTCCCAAGTGGATTTGTGTGGATGTTTTGATTTATATGGTTTTCTATTTGAGGTGTTTTTTCAAACAATTTGCACCAACAACTTCCTTAAGCTCATATTTGGGGTTTGATATTGAGTTTTACAACACAAATAGTTTGCAATGATGGAAATGAACTAAATAACAACATAGAATATCCACAAACTTAGATATGTATTTATTTATTATAAAGCTGACCTAAATACAATAGGAGAGAAGATATGGAAATATATATAAGGATGGAATATGTGGGGGATATCACCTCCAAAATAAAATAGAAATCAGATATATTGGCTCCCAAGAGCCTCCATAAGTTGCATGTAGAATATCTACAATATCACTTTCTTTCCCTTCCTTTAACTATTATAATTTTTGGCTAAGTTGTTCCCTCACTAGCTGAAGTGACCCATGGAGATTCGATTTGGTTAGAGCTGACTTCAAACCTTCATGAAATTGTTGATATCATGTAGGGAAGAAGATGGCTAGCTCAAATGATGAGTTCCCCTTGCTTTAGATGCACGATCTGACCCCAAAGAAATGGAAATCTAACCCCAGTTGCGCCCTTCTTTGGTAAACACATCCAACTCTGATAACAAATAATTATGGAGGAAAACCACAAGAAGTACCAATAAAGATTGCTCCAGGTATGGAAAATGCACCCAAGTTTATATCTTCTCAAGATCCAACCACTAGAATACAAATCAAACTCCCTTAGATTGGACAATGTGCCCCTCCTATGAAAAAACCTCTCACAGTGCACCCTTCTTCACAAATGTTAGCTAAAATGGAACTCAACTTAATCGAATCATGGTGGTAGAATATTTCACCACCTTGGCTAATCTTGGACTAGGAAAGGAGGGATTTTTCACCTCTGTGTTGATCTCTAGGGTTTGTTTATTCAAAACCCTCAAAACACTCAAGTTTCCATAACTCAATGTTGCAAATAAAAATTATCAAGAATGAGGAAGTGAGGCACCCTCATCCTCTTTTACACTCCAGCTTCTAATTCCTCACGTAAATTATTAATTGGATTTCTAAAGTCTTTTCTTCAATTATCTCATATTAGGCAATTAACTCGTATTTCCTTGTTTTCCAATGTCACTTTTTCTAATTTGACTTTAGCATCCTTCATGACATATTTCGGCCACCTTAGTCCCCTTTTAGACGAGACTATAGCCTAGGGGGGAAACTAGGCTACTAAGTCCTAAAGTACCTTGGTCATATGGAAGGGGACCCAAAAACAAGCATCCTTTGAACACAAGTGTGGGAAGCAAATATCCTTAATTGGGTCTCTTATAGAAATTGACCTAATCGAGGGTTCCAAATGATTTTTTCTTACCCTCAATTACAAAGGGTTAGCCAACCGCTCAAAAAAGTTGGCCATAAAAACATTAGTTGGTATTATCAAACCTTCTATTATTTTATTACAAGAGACAATGTTACAATGGAAGATAATCACTCCATAACTCTCTAAACTATTAAGTAATTGGGACTTCTATTTATAGATGTCTTTGGGAGATTAAGTGGGAATGTGACCGGATGAAATGAATGCTCCTCTACTCTTGGCTTTTTCTCATAGGACTAGTGACCTCCTTTTTCTATCTGAATATAGGGAAGTTATCATAATGTTGAATGTTTATGGCCCTTACATAGACATGGTGAACTACTGGAATAGATTTTTCAAAATGGATAGAGTACCGAATGGATTGGTTGTGATAAGGGGAGATTTGAATTTAATTTTAGGATATTTAGAAGTATAGGCTCCAGCTACTAAACTGGATCCTCTCTCTGGTTATTTCATTATAAAATTGGAAGAAACTTCTCTTTTGGATATTGAACATTACAAACTATCTCTCACCTAGAGTAACAAGAGAATTGAGGAAGCTAGAATTGCTAAGAGGCTCGACAAGTTTTTAATATTTGAAGCATAATTAGATGAAGTCATAAGGATCAAACAATGGGTCACCACTAGGGGGGGATCTTATCATAATCATGTGGTGTTAGAAGTGGCCTTTGCAATAGAGAAACTGACCAACCCCTTCAAACTAAATCCAAAGTGGATGAAGGTGGAGCATTTTGTGGAAAAATTCAAAGTTGTTTAGAGACCTTATAATGGTAATCTACGAGAATATGCTCAAGTTCAATTTTACCAAAACATAAAAGGGGGAAAAAAGGCAGTTACTAATTGGATAAATGATAATCCAAAAATGTTCAGTATTGGTCAATGATTCCCCCCTTTCCATGGATGAGCGGGAGTAAGATGGAAAATGGTAAGTATGATGGGAGCGGATGATGAATTTTCATAAATCCCCCCAATGGCAAATAAAAACCTATGGGAACATTCTTACTAGGGCATGTTGTCATCCCCCCAGATAGGGTCAAGTGGATAAGTATAATATCCAAGCACACATTAGAAACAGAAAGAACTAAATGCACATATTCAAACGTTTTGAGGATTGGAGTGACACATACCATGATACTCGGACTCATTACCTCATGGAGAAAGATCCATCTCTACTACAGGACCAAGCAGGGCTGATGGATGTTGTTGTTGCTAACAAAGTGGAGGCATTGAAAGGAAGAAAAGATGGGCCCTCCAGGGCCATGCTCAAGTTGATATAACTCTTGGTACTCCATGTCTAGGACATGTGGACCTTGAGACATAATCTCCTTAGTTATCCCTAAAGTAGGGGATAAAAAATTCTATGTCCCACTTATCAAAAACTTGTAATGTAATTTTCGGATTCAATGAAATCTCATCTGTTCTGGAGGGATTTCTTACCCTTTGAAAAACATCACGTGTCTGAGAATATTCCTTTGTGTCCCTATGGAGTGTAGGCCACCATAGTCCTACGCGTAAAATCTTCTACACATTAGATTTACCTGCATAATGTCCTCTTGCTATCATATCATGCACTTATACCAATTTAATTGGTCTCTTGTCTTCAACCACACAATGTCACAATATTCTTTCTATGCCCAATTTATATAGACTTCCTCCAATCAATTGGTAGTCCGAAGCCTTCACTACTAACTATTTTTTTTGTGCAACAATCATCTATGAGGGGCCATTCTTATACTTAAGAACTGTACAATATATATATATATAATAATTTTCCACCATATTAACCAAGAATATTTGTGCATCTGGAAAGTTGTCATCCAGATTTCTTGCCTCTTCTCCCAAGAGTATGTGTGAAAAAAGATTTGGTCCCGCATTGAGTTTACCTAGTTTTACTACTACTTCGAAGTCAAATTCTTGGAACAATATGATCCATTTGCAAATCCTTCCCCCCAACATTGGCTTGTTGACCAAATATCTCATCAAATAATGGTCTATGTACATCTAAAAGTGTGAACCAAGTACACAGTGTCTCAAATTTTGTAGTGCATAAACCATATCTAATCCCTCATGTTTCGTTGTGATATATTTTTTCTTCGTTGTTGATAGTTTCCTGATTGCAAAAGTGATTGGGTGATATATGTCTCCCTCGTCTGACTGTGACAAGATCACACCCAATTCTATTGATGAGGCATCCACATGCACATGCAAGTCTTTTTTCTAGTATGGGAAAATTAAGATCAACTCAGTTACTAACTTTTGTTTCAATGTGTCGAGTCCTTTCTAACATTTGTCATTCCACTGGAACTTCACATATTTTTTCAATAATTTTTCCATGTGTGAATTAATCTATGCGTATCATTTGATAAATTTCCTTTAATACCTTGTGTGACCCAATTTCACATGAAGTTGTGTAATGTACCCCTGTAACCCACAAGTTGTCCACGCTACTTCAAAACACGCTTCAAAGTGAATTTCAAACTCTAATAATAATCAATTCGAGAATAAGCATGAAAGACTCACATGCATTAATCAATATCCATTCTACAACATAAAAGATATTGGCAACATGCCATGCACAACAAATAACTAGTAGACAGGCACAATATAAATACATATCTCAGAGTTAATTAAATACACAATAGAAAATACATTGTACATAAAACACATAGAGCACTTATCTTTGCAAGTAACCATTCACCAACTAGATGCAGACCATGAAATTTCCTCCCAACCATAGACATTATTGTTCATTTACTCTCAATAGCAGGTCACCCTCAATCCAGGGCTATGACTCCATAAGGACGAGTCCTAAGTCATATGTAAAACACACAACAAATGGCTAACTAGCTCTCAGATTTCCCAACCACACAAAAAATCCAAATTTCCATATATCTTTCCCCCTTAGCCTACACAACCCAATAAATGAACACCTTTCTCTACCATGCAATCTCTTAGGTTGTTCTATTTCTCTACAAGGATTGAGTGCTACTAGTCAGGAAATCTCCCTACTAGAAACTCCAAGGAATCTTAGTTGTGGAAAATTCTTTAAGAACTACCATCATTCTCATGCACACAGGAATCCACTCCCTCCTGGAATAATCAATAATTTATTACATCCACCTAGCAATGGCTCTCCTCCTCTAGCCATTCATTTTCCATGCTCCTCCCAAGAGCACACAAATCAACAAGAATGAGGAACCCTGAAATGAAAGATTCAAAGTAAATGATAAATGAAGAGTGAGTGAGTGAGTGAGTGAGTGAGTGAACCCCAAAACAAACCAAATGTGGGTTTATATAATTATATAATTACCTTGAAATCGAGAACCACATGGCCTCCCCCAAGAAGCTCATGTAACCCCCTTTCTCCACAACATCAATTATGGGTAAATAAAAATATAATAAAAGACTTAGCCCCTCTAGACCCCTCTCTTGTGGAATCATTTCCCCCTATCTCTTTTTTCCTTGTCCATATTGCAACTAGAGGTGTATTTAATTAACTATGAGATATGTATTTATAATGTGCCTTTCTGCTGGTTATTTTTTGTGCATGGTATGTTGTTTATCTCTTTTATGGTGTAGCATGAATATCGATTAATGCATGTGAGACTTTCATAGTTATTCATGAATTAATTATTATCATAGTTAGAAATCCATTTTGAAGCATGTTTTGAAGTAGCCTGGACAACCTGTGGGTTACATGGGTATGTTATAGATTGGTATTAGAGCTTCTGGTTGAAACACCAGACTAGTATAGGCCATAACGAGTTCAGATTTGAGAAATTCACTGTCATAGATTTCAAACTGTGTGAATTTTGGGAAAAACAATAAATATTATAGAGAAATATCCCCAAGTTCGTGGGAAAATTCGAGTTGAAATAATTCAATATTTTCTGAGAAGTTAAATGGGTTCAATCTACAGAGTTGCAGATCCAAGTTCGACTTGGAAGGTTGAAAGTTCCTATTTTTTTTAATGGCCATTGTAGCATGAAGTGTATAGTAATCCAATATAAACCTAAATATTAGGGGAGGAAGTGTATTAGGTTGCACGGGTTCAGAGAATGCAACGTTAAGACATTTGGAAAGGTCGAAGGAAATCTCAGGAGAGATAAAATTGTAGGATTCATGCAGAAGCCAGAGCATCGTGCATAAATAGATCCTTGTAAAGGATCATAGAATCGTGATCATTCCCTTTTGAATTTTGGGAGAGATCACAATCGTTGACTCATGGAAGCTCTAGTTCATTAGATCGGGAGTCAAGTAAACAAGAACCATCAAATTGAACTGGCCTATCGTCAGTCGTTGATCGAAGCCAGTAGGAGATAGAAAACTATGGAACTTTGCCACTCCAGTGATTATGGGAGGCATGGAAAGAGAATGAAATGATGAAGTTTGAATTCATTAAATATTCACCATTGATCGTGGTCATCTGACATTGACCCTCCATATGTAAAGAAGTTTGATTCCTAGAAATATCGAAGAACGAAGTCACGAAATTTTGCTAGCCATTATATCGAGGGAATAACTTTAGGAGTAATGCTAACCATCGGATCTAACATTAGTGGAAGGATAAAGTAAGCAAAGGTGTTAACTGATAGTAAGCGGTCATCATTTCTATATGACCACTTCAACATGTATAACTATGGGGGAAATTAAACCAATCTAGAGTTGTAGTATTCCTGAGTCCTGGAGTGTTGAAGCCCTAAAATCTAACCAATCGTCAGATCGAAAGAAGAATGGGATAAATTCCAATCGTTAGATAATAAGTACAAGGATAGAGAATTTTTGGGACTACAAAACTTCTCCACTTTAGTGAGAAATGGAGACTAGGAAAATCCATGAAGTGTTGAAGCCACGAAGTGCCAAAGCCATGAAGTGCAAATCCTCAGTCGTGAGATTATGCAAGTCGTCAGATCTAGAGTGGATGAACATGGATCATATATTTGGTGGATGATGTGTCTTATGAAACATGGAAGGGGTGCCATATGAGGGCACGTGTCACATGAATTCAAGGCCTTTTGGACCCCAACATGTCCATTTCAGAGTGACACATGGCACACATACTATGGGTCCACATCACCATAGATGAAATCAGTATGCGATTTCATATTCATGATTACAACCTCCGAGAATGTCCAACATCACTATTAGAGAAAGTGTCGAAGTCTAAAGTAGGGAATTCATGCAGATCGTCGATCGAAGATCCCTTCGGGACTTTTCTCAACCGTTGGATCAAGCAGTGGAAGGAGGGCATAATTACTTCAGCAGGTATATTTTTGGAGAGTTTAACAAATGGAGAGTTGTAATATAATAGAGTCACTAAGTGTCGAAGTGAACAGAACCTTAGATCAAGATCTGGTAGGATCCTTCCTAGTTTTTTGATCAAGAAGTGGGAGGACAGAGTAAGCAAGAATGTTAACCAAAAACCACTGGTCTCCTACACTTTATGAGCACTTCGACAGGTATAACTCTGAGGAAGTTGAACAACTTGGGAGTTGTTATAAGTCTTGGAGTGTCAAAGTCTCGAAGTGAACAAGGATTGTCCATATCGTTAAGTCATAGTTGTTGGATTAAGCTAGTGGAAGGATAATGTAAGGGGATGTGTTAACCGATGATAAGTGATCATCGTCACTTTATGAACACTTCAGTAGGTTTCACTTCAGGGAATTTGAATGACTTGAAATTTGTGTTATCCTGGAGTCGTAGAGAACCGAAGTCCCAAAATAAATATGGATCGTTCGTCTCAACAATAGGTTAAATCGTGATCATTGATTTCATTAAAGTTTCCAGAGAAGACAGGATCATCCATCCCATGGGGGATTAAATCTCAATCGTCTAATCTACTAATGGATATACTTCGGTGAAAGTTTACTCCAGGAAAGTTGGAAGATTGAAAAGGGAGAATAGTGTTGATACTGAGAGGGGGGTGAATCAGTATCAAGTAAAATTTAAAACATTTTTCAACTTATACTTAAACCATTCAAATATATCAAATGAGCAATGAGAAATAGTATAAGAGTTACACCAATACACCACAATACACCATGCCCAATATATGAGAAATAATCAATAGTTATTGTTCAAAGGAAGTAATGACTTCCAAAGGTAGCTACTGCTTCCAAATGTAAAGGGAGTGACAAACTTCAAATAGGAAGATACAATCCTACAATATCAAGAGAGGATTTAACTCTCCATCCTTTCCCCTTCCTTCCACCCAAAAAGAAGTTTTAGAGAGAATGGTAGACTTTGTTCAATTTTGGTTCATTCAGGAGATCGAACTTGTATAGAATGCCCCGTGCTCAATATTTAACATAAGATTTTGAAACTCTCACACAAGAAAATAAAGTTTGTACTCTTTCCAATGCAATTTGTCCCACTTAATTTGGATTCTCTATGAATCATTTATGACTCTTTTACCTGGAACACCTGTTTATTGACTAGCTTCAGGACTAGTCAAAAACCCTATCTTCCACAGAGTGTATTTCATAATTATAGCGAATCAAGAGATAAAAATTTTACCACTAGTACCTTGATATGTCTTCTCAATACCATATCAATTTCACCATCTGAATCGTTCTAGAAAAAAAATTATAGCAAAAATCGTAAGATGACCTGAAAATAACATACCTTAGAACACATCACCAAAAGACTTCATCCTCCCTTGAAATCCGGCCTTCTTTTCTTCTGATTTCCTCTAAAATTCGACTTTTGTATCAGATGAATATATAATGAAATTTATTTATACCATTTATGCCACTTCCTTTTAACATTAGGGAAGACCTGACACTTTCTTATTTTCTAATTCTTTTCTTTAATTATCTTCAAGGCCTACATGTACTTCCTTCTTCAATTCACTTTGTCAACTTCAAAAATACATTTCTCCTCAACCATGAGGATCCACGTGGCGTTCCACATACCACCAGAAACAACATGATGTATACTATCCATACATGGTTCTTGTATCTACATGTGCATTTTCCTTCATGTCCAAATACCTTCATCAATCTTGCAGTCAAAAACCCATAACTAGGGTTGACATCAATGACAAAAACCAATCTTCCAACAATCTCCCCCTTTGTCATTGATGGCAACACTCATGCTCCCCCTATCATCATGATCCCAATTTCTCTCCCCCTTTGACATCAATGGAAAAGGGTAGGGCTTATCCCCCTAAGTTTAATGGCAAAAGGTAACTCTCT
>JASDQU010107095.1:48660-66573 GCA_032191745.1 Picea mariana
ACTTTTACCACATGTACCTTGATATGTATTCTCAATACCATAGAAAAAAAGTTATAGCGAAAATGGTAAGATGACCTGAAAATAACATACCTTAGAACACATCACCAAAAAACATCATCCTCCCTTGAAATCTGGCCTTCTTTTCTTCTGATTTCCTCTTAAATTCAGCTTGTATATAAAATGAATGTATAATGACATTTATTTATACCATTTATGTCTCTTCCTTTTAACATTAGGGCTGACTTGACACTTTCTTATTTTGCAATTCTTTTCTTTAATTATTTTCAGGGCCTACATTTACTTCCTTCTTCAATTCACTTTGTCATCTTCAAAAAATCATTTCTCCTCAACCATGAGGATCCACGTGACGTGCCACATACCACTGGAAACAACGTGATGTATACTATCCATACATAGGTCTTGTATCTTCATATGCATTTTCCTTCATGTCCAAATACCTTCATCAATCTTGCAGTTCAAAACCCATAACTACGGTTGACATCAATGAGAAAAACCAATCTTCCAACAAATGGTTGAAGGCTGAAGTTGGGTGGACTTGGTTCCAAGAACTAGTCTCATGATAATGTAAATAGTTTGATAAGAGGCACAAAGGGCCTAGAAATGAACAAGCGCGCATACACTTTCAAAGAAGGTCATGTGTAGAAGAATAAAGAGAAAATCACTAAAGGAACATCTCTTATAGTGGATAAGCCCGTAGTTTCGAACCGCGGTCATAAGAAAAGTGGAATGAAGGAAGTGCCTATCAAAATTTCAAATTTTGTACTAGTTTGAAGGGGATGTGGAATAGTTTGACAAGATTGGCACACAATCATTCCATTGCCGCTACAAGAAACTGTTTGCACAAAAGGGTGAAAGTGATTTTTTCAGGAAGTCCTAACTTTCATCTCGAAGATCGGATTGGGCCATGGGAATAATCAACTAGAAAGATTACTCAGAGAAGAATAAAATTGAATTGTTATAATTTGGAGAATGATGATATATTTCTTCATGAATTAAGCAGAAAAAGTACATGTAGCATTAATTGACATATTTATATAATATGTATAATTCTAAAAACAATGGTTGTTTACGGATTTGGAAGGATTAGATATCTAATTGGATCAATTCCAGTCTAAGATTGGATATCATATTCATAGAAGCACGACAAATATTTTATAAGCTAGTTGAGGCAACAAAGAACTACAGGGAAAGTAATGAAAAGTGGATAAAGAACTCAAGAATAGTGGAACAAAAGTATTAGTCAACAACTACAAGATCTGAATGAATTGCAAATGCAAAGGAAAGAATCCTTACATAAGACATGAATCTAGTGTTGATGATTACATCTGCATGAGAAATCCTCCTATACACAGACTGATTGAGTTGACCTGAGAGAGAGCCCATGAGTTGGGTGTGTGGTTCCTATCTGAGACAGAAATGGAACATAGTGATGGACTCCTCCTTACAAAGAGTTGAGAAGAACTCCAGATGATTATCCTATGTAACACAGTGAGAAAGGAGATCTACTGAGTTGGATGTGCATGTGGATAAGCACAAGGTGAACGTGTGAATTCCCATGAGTTGGGTGCATCGTTATGAGATAGAGATGAAGACAATGTATTAGCCTACTCTGAGCAGAGAATTGAGATGATGAAATCCAGATGACTCTCTTGTGTAATGCAGTGAGAAAGAAAATCTGTTGAGTTGGACATGCTTGTGGATGAGCACAGGTGAACGAGATCCTAGTGGTTGATCACTAGTGAGTGTGGTTCTCCTGTGAGACGAAGTGAGATAGAGATATGGACATCTCTATGGATGTGCCCCTAGTGGCTGAGCACTAGTGGGTGTATGACATCCCTTGCTATATTGTTAAAGAGTCATACTTACATGTAACCCTATTTGTAATGTAAATGGTACAGGTCAGTCCCATCTTATTGTAAAATATAATTAATATAAAAGATAATTAATGTAAAAGATAATTAATATGGTAGTTATTAATTATATTTTGAGTTATTGAGGTCGGCCCTATTGTGCTAATAGACACATCATTTGATGTGACAAGCCTTATATAAATAAAGGTGAATCCTCATTGAGGAAACACACTTATCATTGTGTCATCTCATGATTTTAGAAGTTGTGGTCTGAAATTATGATAATTACAACACCCTCTTGTGTGTTAGGTTTGATGATGGTGTGGGAGGTCTTTTTCTTGAGGAATATAGCAAAGGATTGGTTGGGTTTTCTTCCCTTGTTGAGAAGGGTTTTCCAGGATACTTCTTGTGTTCTTGTGCATGGTTATTCTTCTTGTGATGTTGTTTTGTTGCAGTAGTTATGGTTCAAGTAATAGTTAAACAAAAAATTTAAAGAGAATACATGAGCCATAGCTCAATGAAAATCCAACATGGTATCATAGTAGGCTTGAAGAAGACCATTGCACAAGAAAGAATACCAGATCAAGAAGGAGGAGGCCTTTGATCCAATCATGATGGATGAATACGAGATCAAGTAGATAATGGAAACAACTGGAAGAACATGTAGTGGAGAACCCTACCAATACAAGATGAACAATAAGAAGAGATCCATATCCACGAGGGAAGGCTTGGAAAGTCATGAAGAAGAGTTAAAGGATGTCTAGGTTGTGGAGCATATTGAGGAAATCATGTGCATGACATATTAAATGAAGACAAGAGGTCCAACGGAAAGAACCAAATGTAGAAATCCTATCCATATCATTGTCATTATGGAACCCATAAACCCATGTGCGACCAATACACCAGATAGAACACCACCATTTAGAAAACTAAATTTTAGTGGAAGAAAACCAGCAGGAAGTATATATACACATGGAGAAACAATTGGGGAGCCATTTCAAGAAGAATTAGTCAAGGATCTACACCATGTGAAGGTAGTAGCTCATCATTTAGGATGGCAGGACATGATCCCACCATCAGGTTACCATAATTCAAGGGAAAGGCATTGGAGAACACTAAGAAGCACTTGTTCATCTGTGAAAATATCTAGGGAGCAAAGAAGAGTACATATGAGGATACAAAACTTGTGTAGTTAGCTATCACACTAAGAGAGCACACACTCAATCGATATATAAGCTTAGTTGCAAAAAGTCCACTAGGAACAACCAAAATTATTGTGGATATCAAGATGTTGTTGATAAATGAATTCCAGAAGCCTACTTCAGAGGATCAGTACATGATTGAGATGATAGAGATCAGACATAATCCAGGAGAATCTGTGTGGGAGATTGACCAGATATTCAAACGAATGAAGGGAAATTTGAAGTATGTCATGACAGATATGCATCATAGAAATTTACATGTGAATTACCTACTACCACACTTGAAATACCCTTTGAGACAACTTAAGTTTGAAACTTAGGAAGAGGCTCTACAGGCATCCTTAAAACTAGAAGAGAACCAATACCAGAAGACATATCCAAAAATATAGGAGCTGAAGGAGGATCTAAAGAACTTAACATTTTAACTGAACTAGAACATGGGTAAGGATAAAAGAGAATTTGTTTGGTGTACCACATGTAGGATAGAAGGACACCACAAGACTGAATTCACAAATTTCACAGAGTACATGGAAACAGGATTGCCAAACCCTTTGCCAAAAATGAGGACTATGGTGTGAGATCTGTAAGACACAGGGGCACGATCCATATCATTTTCCACTAATGCAGAAATACCAAACAATGCCTAAGAGTTCATATTGCAACTTTTGCAAGTCAGTGGGCCATGATGACAAATATTGTAGGACATTGGAGTTGATGAGGGAAAGAACATCATACACCTATAGGGTGCAGGAAGAAATGATGACAGAGAAATCTTCACCACATTTTAACCAAGTATCAACCCCATGTAACACTGTGAAACCACAATACAATACCATGCAACCATAGTATAATCTCGCCCAGTATAATGAGGTGCCTCAATATAACGCTTCGCGAGGAGATTGAGTTGGATACATAGGTGGAGGAAAAGGTAGAGGAGGATTTGGAAGAGGCAGAGGTTTGGTGGTATGCCATAATTGTCAACATATAGGAAACTATGCAAGAGAATGTTCACTTCCACTTGCGACATGTATGTATTGTCATGCATCATATCATGACACAAAAGACTATCTAACACTATTGGGGAAGATCCAGGAAAAGAGGAATTCGAACAATTAGAATGTCCAATGGATTTATGCTAAAGCAAGGGATGATGGAAGAAATATAAACATACTTACATGCGGAGGAGATAAAATAGGATATGATGCAGTAAGACAAGACCCAACACAATACCAATGGGTGAAGAAGAATACTGAACCAAATAAGTAGTTTGATGCACAAAATGAAAAGGAGATTTTCAAGAAAGCTAGAAAATAACTCTTGAAGCCAGACATTGCATCCACATCAACTACACAACATACTCAAGACGTATCAACATACGATATTCCTTCATCACTGGATCACACTAAGGAAGCACAACCCCTAGGACAAGTAAGTATTATAAATGATTTTCTACAATCTTGTGTTAACCTAATAAATGATCCATCATCTATTAAGGTATTACAAAATATGTTAGAAATATGTAACACAGATGTAGAGGGAAAGCTAGAGCATAAAATAGTTAATCATTTGCATACAAGGAGGAGGACAAGTAGAGAGTTTGGACTGAATGCCAACATTGGAGATTTCAACATGGGGGATATTATACTGGATTTAGACTCCGAAGTAAATGTTTTACCCAAGAATACATTGCAATGTATGGGAGAGCCCACATTAGGATATTCACCTAGTCAGCTGAAACTAGCAAATCAACACAAGGTTCTGCCAATTGGAAGGCTAACGAGTGTGACAGTAGATCTAGATGGAGTGTGCACTAAAGCCTATTTTGAGGTGATATAAATAGTGGATGGAACAACACCTTAACCAACATTGTTTTGATTGGATTGGGTGTTTGACAACCATGCCATAATCAATTTGAAGACAAGAAATATGACATTTGAGTCGTGAGAATATAGAGTCGTTGTGCCATTAGACCCATTAGAAGGAGAAAGGTTTATAGAATCCACTTGCTTAGACCTGGAGAAAATCAATCAGTTATACAGAACCACCATTAGAGAAGAAGATTATGTGAATCCAACTACAGATGGAGTACTCAGCTGGAGAATAATCACATCATGCACTCCAGACTCAAATATAGGGTTGGATAATTGGCAGCATAAATTACATGAAGTAGCTACAAGAAAGTGTGAAATAATAGACCGTGTAGTAAGATGAGTAGGTACAGAGATAATGGAACCTCCCAGTTTTCATGGGGTGAATGACTTAGAATAATTCCTAACAAAATACGAAGATGAAGTGTTAGGAAATTAGAGGATCTTGGCTCTGGACATAGCACTCAAGAAAACACCTAGAATATGGTGGGGTGTGCACAAATATACAATCAAGGAATTGTACCAATGTCAACGATTACTGCACATTAGATTCGGTGAAGAATAGGGAAGCAATGAACTGCAAATATAGGATGGAAAGGGGACATCAACTGAACACTTGGAGAAGTGCAGAACACTATGGAGAATGACACCACCAAAAGAATGGTCTCATCACTTCATTCACACATTGGAAGGAATTCCAGCAAATTGGTATGTAGACCAGGAAATGTGCAGAGGCATTGCAGAATGGAAAACATTACAACATAATTTGATAGTCACTTTCTCTTTTGAACATGAGAGCCCCAACATGGATTCAACACTCAAACAAATTAGAGGGGTGATATTTATTAAGGAACTGGAGGTTGAACTTATAATAGAGTGCCAACAACAGAATAAGAAGAGAGTGAAAGAACTACTGTCATGCTATCATGTCCAGGAAGAAGCACCAGATGAAGATGACCTGCATAACATTCAAATTACAGAAATTGAAGAAGAAAGAGAGGTGGGAGGTCCTTCTCTGGCATCATAAGTATTTTTCGTGCCAATAAAGGTGAAGAAAGTAAATATTGGGACAAATTATAATCCCAAAATAATCAGTATTGGAGACTACTGGGATGAACAAACAGTAGAAAGAATAACATAGTTGTTGTGCGAGTATAGTGACATGTTCCCAAAAATCTTTACAGAAATGAAAGGCATAGCAGGTGATATAGGAGAGATGAAGATACCTCTCAAAACTGAGGCTAGATCTATCAGAAAATGACAGTATAGACTGAACCCAATATATAAGCAGAAATTGACAGAATGTTGGAAGCTGGAATCATAGAACCAGTAGAAGAATCAGAATGGATAAGCCCTGTGGTAGTGTAGGAAAATAAATGAGGAGGGATAATGATACATGTCGATCTGAGGAAGTTGAATGATGATTTCCTACATGAACCTTTTCCTGCCCCTTTAACAGATGAGGTACTAGAGAATTTAGGAGGGCAGGAAGCATACTCACTCACAGATGGGTTCTCAGGCTACCATCAGATCAAGATAGCTCCAGAAGACCATTATAAGACTGCTTTTTCCATAGAATGGGGATACTACCAGTACACATTCATGCCTTTTGGGATGAAGAATGCACCAACAATATTCTCAAGAGTATATATAGATGATTGGACAATCTACAGTCTATTGAAAGATCATGTAGAGGTGTTCAGGATGATGTTGGAAAGATGTAGGAAGTGTCAGATATAATTAATATCAAGAAGTTCATCTATGGGACACCTTTTGGAATACTATTGTGACATATAGTCCACAAACAAGGGCTATTGGTGGATCATGAAAAGATTGCAGTCATTGTTAACTTACCACCACACAAATCTATACATCGATTGAGAGAAACACAAGGAAACACATGGTACTATAGGAATTTCATAAAAGGGTATGCGCAGATCACTGTGCTGATGGAGAAGTTGTTGAAGAAAGATAGTAAATTCTAGTGGAATGAGGACTGTCAATGAGGTTTTGACAATCTAAAAGAAAAAATGGTCACAACACCTATATTAGTATTCCCAGACTGGGAAAAGACATTTCATGTGCTTGTAGATGCATCTGCCATAGCACTTGGAGCTATTCTAGCGCAACCATGAGTAGGAGAGTTAGACCATACTATATCATTTGCAAAAAGAAAACTGTCAGAGTCAGAGAAGAACTACAATACTACAAAGAGAGAAGGCCTAGCAATGGTATATGCACTGCAAAAATTCAAACACTATCTACTGGGGAAGCACTTTAAAATGTTCACAAATCATTCGTCGCTCAATTACCTAGTCAATAAGCCAGTGTTGGGGGTGAGAATATGTAGATGGTTACTACTGTTTCATGAATTTGACTTTGAAGTTATAGTCAAACTAGGGAAGTTGAATGCAGGACCCGATCACCTATTGAGGATAACTAATGGAGAGGAACCTACAAATTTAGAGGACAACTTCCCCGATGCACAACTATTTTCATTCCAAGTAGATGATGAATATTTTGTTGGAATCATTGACTACTTGAGTACAGGGACTGCGCCACAAGAACTCAACACTGTGGAGAAGAAAAATATGGTAGTCAAAGCTGTAGACTATCAATTGATTGCATGAAACCTATACACGATGGGCGCAGACATCATATTTAGAAGATGTGTACTAGAACACGAAAGGCTTGGGATTTTAGCAGAGGCTCATGAAGGAATAGACGGAGGACATTATGCAGGAAAATATACCATGCTGAAGGTATTGCACGCATGACTATGGTGGCCGAACATTCACAGAGATGCAAAGGACTACTGCCATAGATCTGATGTATGTCAGAGGGTTGGAAAACCTAGTAGATGGGATGAGATGCCCCTAAGACCAAAAGTAACCTTGCAAGTATTTGAAAAATGGGAAATAGACTTTGTGGGACCAATTAACCCACCAACAACAAGGTCAGGAGCAAGGTATATCATTACTGTGAAAAAATACTTAACGAGATGGGTAGAAGCAACACCAGTAAAATATTGTAGAGCATAGAAAACAACACACTTCCTATTTGAGCAAGTGATCACTAGATTTGGATGCCCAAATATTTTGATGAGTGACCAAGGCACTCACTTCATCAATAGTACTATCAAGTTTATGACTGAGGAGTTTGAAGTCTATCATAAAAAGAGTACACCTTATCACCCTCAAGTGAATGGGACAGTGGAAGCCTTTAATAATATCCTAGAGAATGCTTTGAAAAACATTTACAATGTTAACACAGATGATTGGGATTTGAAGATACCAATATAATTATGGGCATAAAGGACTACATGCAAAAAGTTAACAGGACAGACACCATTCAAGTTGGTGTATGGACAAGAAACAATGGTGCCATTAGAATTCTTGGTATCTAGTTTGCGCATAGAAGCAATCACCAACATGGAAGAAAAGGGAGCAGTACAAGAAAGGCTAAGTCAGCTGATGGAGATTGAAGAAGATAGGATTCTAGCAGGATTTCACCAAGAAGTACAGAAAGCAAGGGACAAATCTTGGCATGAAATACATATTAAAAGGAAGAGCTTGAAGGAGGGAGACCTAGTATTGGTATATGAAATTAAATTTCTTCAGCATCTAGGAAAATTCAGAATGCATTGGTTGGGACCATATGAAGTGAAGAATGTCATAGAGGGGGGAGTTGTACAGTTGAAAGATTTAGGAGGTACAGAACTCAGAGGAATGATCAATGGGAGTCGACTGAAACTATATAGGGACAGTCGACCTCCTAGTACTTAGAAAGTTACCACACAGTAAGAAGATATGTATATAGTGTATTATAGTATAAGTAAGGGAGAGAAAATGAGAAAGACAAATAACAAGAAGAAAAATAAGAAAAGATATAAAAAGTAAAACCGGGATAAAAAAAAAAAAGCAGACCGTCGCACATGGAGGGTCTTGACAAAATAGAACCTGTAGAGTAGAACAGTTCGTTGTAAGAAAATCAATAATGGAAAGCATTTCATGTAGGAGAGAAGTTAACGAGTAGAAAGGTACATAGTGCAAGAAACATAACGAAAAGCGAAAAAGCAACAGTTGTCAGTGCGACACAGTTGTCACTTCCCCGTCCCTCTATATCATCCACATATTTAACCATGCTATATCATTTTTCTTGAATACACAATCCATCATTAGTCATACTCAATTTCCATAACATCATTATTTCATAATAACAGACTATTCTAAGTTCACAAGCATGTTATATGCTTATCCAAGCATGTGCATATGCACAATTACACATCCATATGCACCAAGCATTCACTGTCAGCATGCCTACTAATTCATATCCATTTTAACTCCATTGTATGCCTCATGCACTCTAGTGGATTTCTATTTCAATTCACTTATTTATTTATTTATTTATGTTGTATTGGGTTGTCCTTGAATTCCTTCAAATCCTTGCTTCATTATGTGCTCCCATTTTGCTCATCTATGTAAACGTGTTGAACCTACACATAATAGATCTAGCTAGAAAATACCACACACATTTGCAGAGAGAAATTTAGAAAGAAGAATCAAGAGACAATTATGGGAGTGAACTTCCACCTAGTCTAGTCTCTCAGGCATTTACGGGAGTGAACTACAACCTAGTTGAGTTAACTAGTCAGCCAGACTTCAGTTAACTGACTGAAATAGAGTGAAGTGAGGAGGATATTAGGGAATCATGATTAATGTGTCAGTCTGATGATGATCCCAAGGCAAGTGAACATTAGCATGGTGATGATCCCAATGTTTCATGGTGATAAAACCAATGCATCATCTAGACTCCACTCAACTAGTCAAACTGAAGTGAAAACTAAAGAGAATGTTCTTCCTAAAATATAGGATACTGAATAATGACTAATAAACAAGGAAAAATAAATCCTAGGTGTGTGTGAAGTAACTCCAACACCCCCCCTGAACATCACTATGGTGAAAATAAAGAATGGCTCCCGGCAACGAGGCCATGTTAGGTACCCAAATACAAAAGATACACTGAAATAAAGTGAGGAAAGAGGGAAAACTTCATGGGAAAAACCCTACCTCAAATTATGCATAAAAAAATAAAATTAGAAGAAACAAAAAATAGTTTCTAAGCAACCCTGTCCTTCACTCCAAGAAGACCTCGCAACTGTGCAAGTTTGTGCTCATTGAAGATTTTGTTGAAGATGTAGATGTTTGCATGGATATGATGGAGTAGATGCATCATTGATATGTCCACACATATACACTTTCTCTTCTTATAATGAAGAATATCCAAATAAATTTTGGATGAAATTTTGAAAACCGTGCGGCCGTTTCCGGAAAGGCGTTGAAATTTGGTTGATTTTAAAATGATCATAACTTCACTTTCCAGACTTCATTTCAAACGATGTTTTTTTTGAAATTGGATATTTTCCCGAGAGGAATTCAAATATCCAATTTTTTCTGCAAATTGTTCTCATAAAATATCATAATTGAGTCTGATGTGCGCGACTCCCTTTTTGTCTCCTGAGATGCATGCATTGTACATGGAAAAGTGTCTGCATGTGATCCCTGAGATGCATTCCATATATCTTCCACATTAAATTCAGAAAACAAATCTGAAATGGAGTAGAAATCATATTCAATTAATGGAATACAAACTTGTGCAAATACTTGTGTAGAAGACTCTTCATAATAAGTGGTTTGATCTTCCGATGGCTTCTCTTATGGCTCTATCTCTTCAACCTCCTGCATGAAATATTCACATTCTTATTTATTCCCAAACAGAACCTCCAATATGGTCCATAATTCATTTGGAGTGAATTCTTGTGTGACATCACATACTTGGTGGAGAATTTTTGGAGAAATAGACAAGCAGATAAATCCTATGGCCATATCTTGTCTATTGAGAAAGTCATTTTTCTCATCGACGAAATCAGGCTCTACTTCCATTTCCATAGTTATTTGGTACAAGCCTCTGCATATAAGTAGAAGAAAAACTTTTGGCTTCCATTTCAAATAGTTATGAGGCATGAGAAGTATTTTCGGTGAATAATCCATCTTTTATGTGTTCTTCAATCTTCAGTACCTGCAAAAAATAATTTTGTTTAGCTTTTGCTTAGCAGTCCACTGGATCTGATACCATGTAAATGTGTTGAACCTACACAAAATAGATCTATCTATAAAATACCACACACATTTGCAGAGATAAATTTAGAAAGAAGAAGCAAGAGAGAAAGAATGGAAGAATTCTCATTAACCATATTCCACACTCAAAGAGTGAATAATTTACAATAGATATAGGATACATGAGTAACTAATGAGCCATAGTGGTGGTCTAGAGTGATTTGGACACACACTAGCAGTTACGGGAGTGAACTTCCACCTAGTCTAGTCTCTTAGGCAGTTGTGGGAGTGAACTACCACCTAGCTGAGTTAACTAGTCAACTGGTCTTCAATTAACTGACTGAAACAGAGTGAAGTGAGAAGGAGATTAGGAAATCATGAGTAATGTGCCAGTATGGTTATGATCCCAAGGAAAGTGCGCATTAGCATGGTGATGATCCCAATGTTGCATGGTGATAAAACCAATGCATCATCTAGACTCCACTCAACTAGTCAAACTGAAGTGAAAACTAAAGAGAATATTATTCCTAGAGGAATATTATTCCTAAAATATAGGATACTAAATAATGACTAATAAACAAGGAAAAACCTTAGGAAAAATAAATCCTAGGTGTGTGTGAAGTAACTCCAACAATCTGCACTATTGTTCCCTGGTCTGAATACTTTCCATCCAAGTTTCACTTGGCCATTCTACAATCCAACCAATGTAATCAATTTGCAGCAGCTACTTTTGGGTAGTCATATACAACTTTACCTTTATGAAACATTTCAGCACCTTAGAATGAAGTAGCTCAAACATTCCATCACTCTACTACTACAACATTCTTGACTCAAATACTATTACTCCTAGTTTTCCATTAGACTACTTCTTTCACACTTAAGCTTTGCAACTGCCTATACTCTCTTCCTTCAAGGCTAGGAAGTAATACTTTTCCTTTCTATGCCCATTACTGACATTATTCACCTACTAGATATTGTATTTTCGATGAGCTATGGCTCATGTATTCTCTTTAAATTTTTTGTTTAACTATTTCTTAAACCATAACTATTGTAGCAAACCAAGATCACAAGAAGAATAACCATGCACAAGAAAACAATAAGTATCCTGGGAAACCCTTCTCAACAAGGGAAGAAAACCCAGCCAATCCCTTGCTATATTACTCAAGAGAAAGACCTCCCACACTGTTATCACATAAAATTGTCAAGGTTCGTAGGCCGCAGCCCTGAACACAAAGCACAACACTCAGAGCAACTCATTCCAGGCCTGAAATCAATGGCTGAAGCCTGAAATATATTTGGACCATTTAATTATCCAAAATGCCACGCGTCATCAGATCTTCAGCTCTAGAGGTTTTTCTTAGAGGAAAATGTGGTTTGAGAATTGAAATTCCCAAAGGTTGATTCGCGGAGATGATCTCAGTCATTGATTCAAAGAGGGAAGATATGATCCATCAATCTAAATCACCAGAGTTGGGCCATTGATTAGGAAGCCTCATCTTAGATCACAAGATCAACGGTCACACTCAATTGCGGGGTCAAAAGGTGCGCACATTTTAAAAATATCAAGGGCGGACCACAATCGAAACCGTGGTTTTTTGAAAGGGATGCATGGCATTTCATTGTGAATTGCGGGGACAAAAGCATTTTTCTTTCAAACCATCTTTATATGCGCTCGTAATTTATCAATTATGTGAGGTCATGGCCCGAGGTCACAAGCATGAAGGGGTGATGAAGAAGGAGTTGGCGCATGAGGCTCGATATTTTGGAAGAGAAAAAGAGGAAGGTCGTGGGTTTCATAGGACCTGCAGTAAAGAACTGCTAGCAGCACACAATAGCCCCTGGGCATACGCTATCAGAATACCACTTGAAAAGATCCCAATGGTCACAAACCAAGACCATTCATGGCCTCGAGGCATTAGGATGGACTCTCATAAGTCATTGGCACCATCTGAGAATAGTTATGGGTTTTAGGCCCAGTCCTAATCCTAATGAAGGCAGTTACTGAGAATGAGAGAGGTGGTTGAGACCTCATCTCAACACATAAATGGAAAGACATAGAATGTCCAGACGAAAGAGATCACATATGACAACATAATACACTCTACACAACCTAACAGAGTGGGCATCGACTGAAGACTTTTAATGCAGCAATCTGATCACACTCTTGATGGTTGCAACAATTCTGTTTATATATAGGCAGTTTTGATATTTTGAACAAGTCAATGGTGAGATAGGCTCCCTTATTGTAATATTTTGATGAAGAACTCTGGTTCTCTGGTTATGTAACTTGATTTGAGACTTCTTGATTAATATAAATCAACTTTATTCTTCCATTTTATTTGCCTTTGATACTGAGAGAGTTCATGATTGATTGATTCACATGGATTGTTGTAATTCTATTATGATAAATGTTTGATTATAGTACTGTTATGATTTCTTTCAACTTTCTTGAAATTTGAATCCAAGAGGACCTTGCATTTAAGTTTTTCCTCCTAAGGCTGCTGGAAATATGATATTCATAGCTTACCTCTACACTTTTCTAACTAAATCTTCCTCCTACTCATCCTTACTCCAACTTACTAACTGAAGTTGATTCAAGACCTCAATGGTGGGTTCATGCTAGTCCATATTTTCTGAGTTAGAACGTTATTATCTCGAGTCTTATCCATTTGACCCACATAAAACTCACTTAAATTTACTGTATAAACTGATCGGCAGTGGGATTATCCTCATTATAGTCTGAGGGTGATTCCTAGTGCTAACATATATGGCTCCATTGTCGGGGATGGATTTAAGCAGATTGAAGAGATCCCTAGGAACAAAAACATAGATCCAACTCTTGATAGTAGACAAGAGAGGGATAAAGAAAATTGACTGTAATCATCTACCTAGTGACTCCACAATCAGAGACTCCACTGGGGAAGATCCTATTGATAGAAAGATCAAGGGAATCACTAGGTATCAGCTTATGAGATTTCTTCATGAACTTTTGTTATTCTTTATCAGCTCATTTTTGTTTTTCTCTTCACATATAAAGAGGATCATATTGTGTTTTGTTTATTCGGTTCATCACCAAGCTTCCTTTATATATCCATCCTTGGAAGAAGAAGACCTGCTTTCTGCCTGTGTTGTAGATGTTGATATTATATCCTTAGCTCAACCTACTCATAAAGATGACCTTCATATTGAAACCCCTCCTGGATTCAATTACCCTTGCATCCCTAAGGAGGTTGAAATTAATCCACAAATTCCTCAAATATCATCACATCCTGTTGTTACTGTTGATCCTTTCCATCAGTGTGTTAAGCCTCATATTCAGCCCCCTAGTTTTCAAACTAGCATCAGAGAAAGGTTGTTTAAACCTTTAGAGATTCCATATCATCTTCATCCTTATCCTCCTGATTTATTTAAATATCTTCCTCATTTTTCTGGGGAAGATCATGTTACAACTGAGAGGCATGTGGAGGCCTTTGAGAACTTTGTTGGTCAATTTGAGATTTCTCATGGTGATTTTTCCATGAGATTGTTTTCAAATTCGTTGTTTGGAGATGTTGTTGTGTGGTCTAAATGTTTGGGAGTTGACTCCATTGGTTCCTGGGTTGAATTATGCAATGCATTTTTGAATTGGTGGGGTGAGAAGAAGTCCCTTGATCAATACTGGGATGATTTTAATGCCTTGAGGAGAGGGGAAAAGGAAGCCTTGGTTGTCTTCAACGGGAGGTTTTACCGTATGTATCATAATATGCCTGTAGAGATCAGACCCACAGAGAGTGATGCCATGGTGTACTATATCATGGCTCAGCATTTAGAGCTTGTCCTTCACCAGAGATAAAGAAAATCAACATCTTTATCCCAGTTATTCATGGATACTAGGGAAGTGGAGAAGAACCTTCGAGCTTGTGGCAGGATTCAAAGTCAGTATCATCTCAAATCTGAGCGTAAGGTAGTTTTTTCTTGTTGTGCATATGAAGGAAAAGATGTGAATGATTTTGTCTTCGAAGCATGTATCAATGAAAAACCCTGTATTGATAGAAATCATGTGTATGAACAACTAGGAGCAACAATTACTATTGTTCCTGAAATAGACATTTTTAACAGTTATTTTCTTGATAAAATTACAGATTTAAAGGTTGATCATAGATATGAAACACAACCCCTTTTTTATGAATATCCTAGTGATGATGAGCATCAAGATTATCTTGTATTTGATCACTATGAAGATAGTAAGGATGATGCAGAGGTTGTCCTTGTCATGAAAGACATAAATTTGACCAGGAGCAACCCCTAGTTGAGGCACATGAAGAGGTCATTTATACACAGCCTAAAGTAAATCCACAGTCATCAGTGGATCAACAGCCACCTATGTCCATCCTTATTCCACTTCTACCTACAATTCACAGTAATCATATTTTTGACCCATAGATTCTTGTGGTTGTCCTTCAATCAAGTGTGCTTGCAGGGGACATCAAGCAAGCTATCAGCATCTTTGAAAAAGTGGAGGTAACCTTTCATAAGTTAATCATGTGTTGCCTTCAGTTTCATGACTCTGTTGATGAGTACATAAAGTTACACTTTTCAAATGCCTTGGAGCATGCAGGATTGATCTTTTTATCAACATTTGAAGGTAATATGGGTGATCATAAGAATGAAATTAGTCATTTTTCATGCTTTCCTTGTCGTTTATGGATCATTGGCAGTGAAGCGAAGGATTCAGTTATCAAATAGTTTGAATGGATATGGTGGAAGTTTTCTTTCACCCAGCATTCTGTAAAAGTCGGTTAACTTAGGTTTTGTACATAAATAAGCTCCCTCAAAAGCAGGTGTGTTTGCTTTCATTTGTAGAATAGAGTACGTGTCAACTTGTTTTCTTCAGTATAATGTTTCAGAGCATGAATCCATAGCCCAACAACTAAGGTACTGGAATTACTTGTTCTTGGTAGGTCGTAGGGAGCATGCCATCCCCTCTGGAGCCAAATTTTATCACATAAAGTTGTCAAGGGCCATAGGACGCAACCATAAGTGCAAAGAACCCACTTAGAGTGACTCATTCCAGGCCTGAAATCAATGGATGAAGCCTGAAATAGATCTGGACCATTCAATTATCCATAATTCCATGCGTCATCAGATCCTCAACTACGAAGGTTTTTCTTAGAGGGAAATGTGGTTTGAGAGTTGAAATTCCCGAAGGTCGATTCATGAAATAGATCTCAGCCATTGATTTGAAGAGGGAAGATCTGATCCATCAATCTAAAGCACCAGAGTTGGGCCATTGATCAGGAAGCCTCATCTCAGATCACAAGATCAACGGTCACACTCAATTGCAGGGTTGGAAGGTACAAACATTTTAAAAATCTCAAGGGCAAGCCATAATTGGAACCATGGTTTTTTGAAAGGGTCGTGTGGCGGTTCATGGTGAATAGAAGAGACAAAAGAAGTTTTCTTTCAAACTGTCCTTTTTCATGCCCGCAATCATTCAATTACGTGGCGTCATGGCCCTAGGTCACAAGCGTGAAGGTGTGATGAAGAAGGAGCTGGCACTTGACGCTAGAGATTTGGAAAGAACAAAAGAGGAAGGTCACGGGTTTCATAGGACCTGCACTAAAGAGCCACCAGCAACACACAATGTCCCTTGGGAATACGCTATTAGATTGCCACCTGAAAAGATAGCATTGGTCATAGACCAATACCATTCATGGCCTCATTGGCACCGTATGATAATAGTTATGGGTGTCAGGCCCAGTCCTAATCCTGATGAAGGTAGTTACTGAGAATGAGAGCGGTGGTTGAAACCTCATCTCAGCACATAAATGGAAAGACAAAGAAGGTCGAGACAGAAGAGCTTGTGCTTGACAATAGAAGACAGTCTGCACAACTTGACAGATCGAGTGTCGACTGAAGACTTTGAATGCAGCAATCCGATCACACTCCTGATGGTTGCAACAGTTCTTCTTATATATAGGCAATTTTGATATTTTGAACAAGTCGATGGTGAGCTAGGCTCCCTTATTATAATATTTTGACGAAGAAATCTCGTTCTTTGGTTATGTAACTTGATTTGAGACTTCCTGATTAATCTAAGTCAGATTTCTTCTTACATCTTATTTTCCTCTGATACTGAGAGAGTTCATGATTGACTAATTCACATGGATTGTTGTAACTGTATTATGATAAATGTTTGATTATAGTACTGTTATGATTTCTTTCAGCTTCCTTGAGATTTGAATCCAAGAGGACCTTATGTTTAAGTTTTTCCTCCTTAGGCTGCTGGAAATATGATATTCATAGATGACCTCTACACTTTTCTCACTAAATATTCCTCCTACTCACCCTTACTCCAATTTACTAATTGAATTTGATTCATGACCTCAATGGATGGTGCATGCTAGTCCATATTTTCTGAGTTAGAACATTATTATCTCGAGTCTTATCCATTTGAACCACTTAAAAATCAGTTACATTTACTCTATAAACTGATCGATACTAGGATTATCCTCATTACATTTTGAGGGTGATTCCTAGTGATAACATATATGGCATCGTTGTCGGGGATGAATTTGAGAAGATTGAAGATCTCCCTAGGATGAATGACATAGATCTAAATCTTGATGGTAGACAAGAGAGGGATACATAAAATTGACTGTAATCATATACCTGGTGACTTCATGTTAATCCCTAATGTTGGATCATTACCCCTTAATTGGGGCATATTAGATTAGTAATCCTATTTTATTTATGTCGGCTTTAGGCCATTGGTTGTAATTTATATTAGTAATGTTATTTTAATTATGTCGGCTTTAGGCCATTATTTGTAATTATACCTCCTAGTCTCCTATATATACCAAGGAGACATTTTCAT
>JASDQU010107095.1:96736-108777 GCA_032191745.1 Picea mariana
ATGGAATATCATAGGAAAGAGACAACACTAATAAAATCCATCAATTTAGCATTCATCCATGCTTGAGACAACACTAATAAAACCCATCAATTTAGCATTCATACATGCTTGAGACAACACTAATAAGATCCAAAAATAATATTCTTCATGCATGAACTTGTCAACCAGAAATTGCTTCAGAATATCAATCTCCAACAATTTTAAAAGCCTGCCAGCTTCAATTTTCTATAAGTCCATTTGATTATGGCACAAAGGAGCTTGAGATTGAATTTGAGGTCTTCTCACTAGACAAGGGTAATGGCCCTCCAAGTTTGTGGTCTTTCTACAACAAGAACAGGCCTAACAGCCTTCAAGTTGTTGCTTATAAAACTTAGTTTTTCTACCAGCCTTAGTATGATCCACCTCTTTCTGTAGGTCTGTTGTTTAGGGTACTTTTCATAGGGTTTCTTTTGGTTGTGATAGCCTTACATTTCATCTCAAAACATCTGGATTCTACCTCAATTGATTTTTTCCACAAGTATGCAATTTTAGGCCGATTGCTACCTCTGGATTAGAAGGGGTTCGACCTTTCTTCTTTAAGTGTTATCTATTAGGGTATTTCCATAGAAGCTTTAGAGGGGCCCCAGAATAGGCCGAGTTCCTCCCTCCTTCCAACTTTAGGGGGTCCAACACTTCTCCTAGGCTCCGGCCTCTTTTCCATACACCTTAGATATTGTTCAAGGGTTAAATTCACCACAAAAAGAAGATCTGACCCTCTTCATCTACCACCGAATTTTCAAGATGGGTTCGACCTCATCATATACCACATATTTTTCAAGGACAGGTCTGACCCTCTTCTCTTCACACCTACAATATATTTTTGGCATACCTTACCTTCAATTTTTAATGTGCAATGGTATTCTTCAATCCTACTCTGATACCATGTTGGATTTTCAATGAGCTATGGCTCATTTATTCTCTTTAAATTTTTGTTTAACTATTACTTGAACCATAACTACTGCAGAAAACCAAGATCACAAGAAGAATAACCATGCACAAGAACACAAGAAGTATACTGGAAAACCCTTCTCAACAAGGGAAGAAAACCCAGCCAATCCTTTGCTATATTCCTCAAGAGAAAGACCTCCCACACCATCACCAAACCTAGCACACAAGAGGGTGTTGTAATTATCATAATTTCAGACCACAACTTCTAAAATCATGAGATGACACAATGATAAGTGTGTTTCCTCAATGGGGATTCACCTTTATTTATATAAGGCTTGTCACATCAAATGATGTGTCTATTGGCACAATAGGGCCGACCTCAATAACTCAAAATATAATTAATAACTACCATATTAATTATATTTTACATTAATTATCTTTTATATTAATTATCTTTTACATTAAGGTGGGGCCGACCTGTACCCTTTACATTACAAATAGGGTTACATGTAATTCTGACTCTTGAACAATATAGCAAGGGATGTCATACACCCACTAGTGCTCAACTACTAGGGGCACATTCATACGGATGTCCATATATCTATTTCATTGCGTCTCACAGGAGAACCACACTCACTAGTGATCATCCACTAGGACCACGTTCACATGTTCTCATCCACAGGCACATCCAACTCAACAATTCTTCTTTCCCACTGCATTACATAGGAGATTCATCTGGATTTCATCATCTCAGCTCATCAGAGAAGGTTAATACATCGTCTTCATCTTTGTCTCATAAAGATGCACCCAATTCATGGGAATTCACACGTTCTCCTTTTTCTCAGCCACATGCACGTCCAACTTAGCAGATCTCCTTTCTCACTGCATTACATATGAGAATCATCTGGAGTTCTTCTCAACACTCTGTAAGGAGGAGTTCGTCACTTCGTTCCATTTATGTCTCATATAGGAACCACACACCCAACTCATGGGCTCTCTCTCAAGTCAACTCAATCAGTCTGTGTCATGGAGGATTTCTCATGCAGATGTAATCATCAACACTATATTCATGTCTTATGTAAGGATTCTTTCCTTTGCATTTGCAATTCATTCATATCTTGTAGTTGTTGAATAATACTTTTTTCCCACTATTCTTGAGTTCTTTATCCACTTTTCATTACTTTCCCTGTAGTTCTTTGTTGCCTCAACTAGATTCTACAATATCTATCGTCCTTCCATGACTATGATATCTAATCTTAGACTGGAATTGATCCAATTAAATATCTAGTACTGTCAAATCTGCAAGCAACCATTTTTTTAGAATTATACATATTATAGAAATATGTCAATTAATGCTACATGTATTTTTTCTTCTTAATTCATGAATAATTATATCATCATTCTCCAAATTATAACAATTCGATGTTATTCTTCTCTGAGTAATCTTTCCAGTTGATTATTCCCATTCCCCAATCCGATCTTCGAGATGAAAGTTAGGACTTCCCAAAAAATTCACTTTCACCTTTTTGTGCAAACAGTATCTTGTAGCGGCAATGGAATGGTTGTGTGCCAATCTTGTCAAACTATTCCACATCCCCTTCAAACTGGTACAAAATTTGAATTCTATGCAAGCACTTCCTTCAATCCACTTTCTTGTGACTGCAGTTCGAAACTACGGGCTTATCCACTATAAGAGATGTTCCTTTAGTGATTTTCTCTTTATTCTTCTACACATGACCTTCTTTGAAAGTGTATGTGGACTTGTTCATTTCTAGGCCCTTCGTGCCTCTTATCAAACCATTTACTTTATCATGAGACTGGCGCTTGGAACCAAGTCCACCCGACTTTAGCCTTCAACCATTCTCCCTTTTCAATATTCCAACTTTCCTGGAGTAAACCTTCACCGAAGTATATCCATTAGTAGATCATATGGTTGATATTTAATCCCCCATGGGATGGACAATCCTGGCTTCTATGGCGACTTTAATGAAATCAATGATCATGACTTAACCTGTTGTTGACATGAACGGTCCATATTTATTTCGGGACTTCAGTGCTCTAAGACTCCAGGATAACACAAATCTTGAGTCGTTCAAATTCCCCGAAGTGAAACCTATTGAAGTGGTCATAAAGTGATGATGATCACTTATCATTGGTTAACACATCCCCTTACGTTATCTTTCCACTAGCTTAATCCAATGACTATGAATTAACGATATGGACAATCCTTGTTCACTTCGAGACTTTGACACTCCGGGACTCCAGGATATAACAACTCCCAAGTTGTTCAACTTCCCCGAAGTTATACTTGCCGAAGTGCTCATAAAGTGTAGGAGACCGGTAGTTCTCGGTTAACATTCTCGCTTGCTCTGTCCTCCCACTTCTTGATCGAACAACTACGAAGGATCCTACCAGATCTTGATCTAAGGTTGTTTGCACTTCAAAACTTAGGGACTCTATTATATTACAACTCTCTAGTTGTTAAACTCCGTAGATTTATACCCGCTGAAGTAATTACGCCCTCCTTCCACTTCTTGATCCAACGGTTGAGAAAAGTCATGAAGGGATCTTCGATCAACAGTCTGCATGAATTCGCTACTTCGGCCTTCGACACTTTCTTTAATAGTGATGTTGGACATTCTCAGAGGCTGTAATCACAGATGATTTTAAGGATGGAAATTTATTTTAAAATGTAGAAACCTTTATGAATCTTACTAATCCTTCATATGCCAACTATAAATTTTTGGCAATATTTTTTTAAAGATATTCAAATTTATAAGGATTTTATATAGTTTGTAGAAAATTTTGATGATTTTTAAGGTAAAATAATTTTATCCTATATAATTTGGGCGAATAATTTTTAGAATGGTGAATCATTTTTTGGGAAAAACCATGGAAAATTAGCCCATGAGCGAAATTTAGCCCCTAAAATCATCCCTGGCTGTAATCACAGAGATGAAATCACATGTTGATGTCATCTATGGTGACATGGACCCATAGTATGTGTGCCATGTGTCACTCCGAAATGGACATGTTGGGGTCCAAAAGGCCATGAATTCATGTGACACGTGTCCTCATATGGCACCCTTGGCATGTGGCATAAGACACATCATCCACCAAACATATGATCCACGTTCATCCACTCTGGATCTGACATTCTGCACAATCTCGCAGCTGTAGATTTGCACTTCATGGCTTTGGCACTTCGCGGCTTCAACACTTCATGGATTTTCCTAGTCTCCATTTCTCACTGAAGTGGAGAAGTTTCAAAGTCCCAAAAATTCTCTATCCTTGTACTTATTATCTAACGATTGGAATTTCTCCCATTCTTCTTTCGATCTGACAGTTGGTGAGATTTTGGGGCTTCAGCACTCCGAGACTACGAGATACTACAACTCTCGATTAGTTCAATTTCCCCTAGAGTTATACCTGTCGAAGTGGTCATAAAGAAATGATGACCGCTTACTATCGGTTAATACCTTTGCTTACTTAATCCTTCCACTAATGTTAGATCCGATGGTCAGCATTACTCCTGAAGTTATTCCCTTGATCTAATGGCTAGAAAAATTTCATGACTTCATCCTTCAATATTTATAGGACTCAAACTTATTTACATATGGAGGGTCAACGTCATATGACCACAATCAATGGTGAATATTTAATGACTTCAACCTTCATCATTTCATGCTCTTTTTTACTTGAATCCCGATCTAACGATCTAGAGCTTCCATGATTCAACGATTGTGATCTCTCCCAAAATTCAAAAGGGAATGGTCATGATTCCACAATCCTTTACAAGGATCTATTTATGCACGATGCTCTGGCTTCTGTGTGGATCCTGCAATGTTATCTCTCCTAAGATTTCCTTCGACCTTTCCAAAGGTCTTAATGTTGCATGCTCTGAACCCGTGCAACCTAATACACTACCTCTCCTAAGATTTAGGTTTATATTGGATTCCTATACACTTCACGCTACAATGGACATTAAAAAAAATAGGAACTTTCAACCTTCCAAGTCGAACTTAGCTCTGTAACTCTACAGATCGAACCCATTAAACTTCTCAAAAAATATTGAATTGTTTGAACTCAAATTTTCCCATGAATTTGGGGATATTTCTCTATAATATTTATGTTTTTCCCCAAATTCACACAGTTTGAAATTTGTGACAACGAATTTCTCAAATTCAAACTCGTTCTGGCCCATACTAGTCTGGTGTTTCAACCAGAAGCTCTAATACCAATCTATAACATACCCATGTAACCCACAAGTTGTCCACGCTACTTCAAAACACGCTTCAAAATGGATTTCTAACTCTAATAATAATTAATCCGTGAATAAGTATGAAAGACTCACATGCATTTATCAATATTCATGCTACAACATAAAAGAGATAAACAACATACCATGCACAACAAATAACCAGTAGAAAGGCACATTATAAATACATATCTCATAGTTAATTAAATACATAGCTAGGTGCAATATGGAAAAGGACAAAAGAGATAGGGGGATATGATTCCACAAGAGAGGGGGATTGAGGAGCTAAGCATTTTACTATATCTTTATTTACCCATAATTGATTTTATGGAGAAAAGGGGTTACATGAGCTTCTTAGGGGAGGCCATGTGGTTCTTGATTTCCAGGTAATTATATAATTATATAAACCCATATTTGGTTTGTTTGAGGGTTCACTCACTCACTCACTCACTCATTCATCATTTATCATTTACTTTCACCCATTCATTTCGGGGTTCCTCATTCTTGTTGATTCGTGTGCTCTTGAGAGGAGCATGGAAAATGAATGGCTAGAGGAGGAGAGCCATTTCTAGGTGGATGTAATAAATTATTGTTAATTCCAGGAGGGAATGGATTCCTGTGTGCATGAGATTGATGGTAGTTCTTAAAGAATTGTCCACAACTGAGATTCCTTGGAGTTTCCAGCAGGTATATTTCCTTACTAGTAGAACTCAATCCCTGTAGATAAATGGAACAACCTGAGGGATTGCATGGTAGAGAAAGGTGTTCATTTCTTGGGTTGTGAAGGCTAAGGGGGAAAGAGATATGGAAATTTGGATTTTTTGTGTAATTGGGAAACCTGAGAGCTAGTTAGCCATCTGTTGTGTGTTTTACATTTGACCTAGGACTCATCCTTATGGAGTCATAGCCCTAGATCGAGGGTGACCTGCTATTGAGAGTAAATGAACAATAATTTCTATGGTTGGGAGGAGCTTTCGTGGTCTACATCTAGTTGGTGAATGGTTACTTGCAATGAAAAGTGCTCTATGTGTTTTATGTACAATGTATTTTCCGCTGTGTATTTAATTAACTCTGAGATATGTATTTATAATGTGCCTGTCTACTAGTTTTTTTTTTTGAATGGCATGTTTTCTATCTCTTTTATGTTGTAGCATAGATATTGATTAATGCATGTGAGCCTTTCATGCTTATTCTCAAACTAATTATTGTCAGAGTTTGAAATTCATTTTGAAGCGTGTTTTGAAGTAGCATGGACAACTTGTGGTTTACAGGGGTACGTTACACAGTTGCACGTGAAATTGGGTCACACAAGGTATTAAAGGAAATTTATCAAAGGATATGCATAGATTAATTCACACATGGAAAATTTATTGAAAAAATACGTGAAGTTCTAGTGGAATGACAAATGTTAGAAAGGAATCAACACATTGAAATAAAAGTTAGTAACTGAGTTGATCTTAATTTTCCCATACTAGAAAAAAGATTTTCATGTGCATGTGGATGCCTGATCAATAGCATTGGGTGTGATCTTGTCATAGTCATACAAGAGAGACATATATCACCCAATCACTTTTGCAAGAAGGAAACTATCAACAATGGAGAAAAACTATACCACAACAGAACATGAGGGACTGGATATGGTTTATGCACTATAGAATTTGAGACACTGCATACTTGGTTCACACTTTAAGATGTACATAGACCATTATTTGATGAGATATTTGGTCAACAAGCTAGTGTTGGTGGGAAGGATTTGCAAATGTGATGCAGTCGCACTCGCAAGCACGTCTGCTCACAGGATCTTCTCTCTTTCTCGACTCGAAGAACTCTAAGGCTCTTCTAATTCCCTATCGGTAATTCTGCACCCATAGCAAACTCTCGTGGGATTTCCCCCTCTTTTAAATCGGGGAATTGGACTTCGTGACTTCGCGAGGTCAGTGGTCGAGCGCTGGTGTTTCGAATCCCCAAGACCTGATGCAAGTCAACGCTGACCTTCCTTTACCCTGTCGGGACTTTTTCTATCACGATTTCGCTGCTTGCGATGTCAAGCAACTCGGTTCTCTGACTCCCGAGTACCGATATGCCGATTTACTGACACACGTGCAAGTTGACTCTTCCATGTCCCTGTCACTTCATCAGGATTTCATATTTCTCTATATCGCGAATCCTAATGCAATAGTTTCAGGAATTCTCGTCGCGAGATCCCAATAAGACGTGCCACCTGTCCACCTACCGATTCCACTATGGCCCCACACAATATCTAGCTCTCGGGATATCGCGTATCGCAATATCGCGATTCCTGATGCACTGTTCACAGGACTTCAATCCATGAAACCCCGATACACAATTCTACATGTAAATCCGATGTCCCTTATGGCTCGGATCAACGGCCCTGCCCCTCCTGATCTCCTAGCCTTTAGCGAATATGAATCCATATCTCCCTTGCACCTCCGCAAGATCTAACAACCCACGAATTGTCGCGGATTCTCCTCGAAGAATTCCATCCATCCGTTCTCTCTGATGAAATCTGTGAAATGACTAAGTGTTCCTCTCCACAGAACTCGTCAACCTACAGCGCAAACTTGCAATGTCTGTTTAAATGCTTCACGGCACAAACTCCCTGTGCTTCTCTTGGTGATTTCTCGAAAGTTCTATACCTCTTGAGCTTTTTCCCATGACCTCCAAGTCCTTTAGGAAACTCTTGCACGCAGTCCTTGCAGAAAACTTTCAACAACATCTAAGTGTTGAAGTCCCTCGACTCTGCACACACCTATAGTAGCAGTCCTTCGATGTTCACCCGGGTTCGCAACCCTGAGACTTTTTCCCGACCTGCGCACTCCTTGCACGGCTCCTGTGCCCAGCTGTACCTTTGGGATGAATGAGAACAATATCTATCTCTATCTGAACCCTCTGTCAACGCACTCCTTGCGGACACTTCAACTGCACTCCTTGCAGGAATTCTCAGGCTCAAATAGAGAAACAACTGAAACTCGTTCCTTCTTCCTTCCAGATTCCAAACTCAACATGAAATCACATACACAGCATATAAAGCAAATGTATAATAGGAAGCAAACATTCATGAGCATATCAACATCAATAAATAGAGAACAAACACCAACCATGAATTTGAATCAACTCCTTCTATTAATTCAAATATCTGTACATGGGTGTTCTTACAGAACTCTCTGCATGCTCTTCTTCTCTATGCTCAAAATTCTTCCAATCTAATGATACAATACACAATGAGGGTGTGTATATCCTATTTCCCTCTTGCACTCTACAACTGTCTAGTCTAGAATTAAATTCTATCTACTTTACATTAACTACTTTAAATGCCTCTACCTACTAAGGACGAGAGCAATCTGCTCAATGTCCATTACATTATACAAGTGCACTTCAATAAATTGTTACATTTATGTTCGTGCAACAACTTCAAGGCGTTTTCAAAATTTGTGCTGGCTTGTACAGCTGTCTTCCGCTTTCGTGCTGGCTCGCTTGACGTGGGAGATGCTCCTACATTAAAATGGATCCTATTGTTCCAAGAATTTGACTTCGAAGTAGTAGTAAAACTAGGTAAACTCAATGTGGGACCAAATCTTTTGTCACACATACTCTCGGGAGAAGAGGCAAGAAATATGGATGACAACTTTCCAAATGCACAACTATTCTTTATTAATATGGTGGAAAATTATTTTATAGATATTGTACAGTTCTTAAGTATAAGAATTCCCCCCTCATACATGATTGTTGCACAAAAAAAATAGTTAGAAGTGAAGGCTTCAGACTACCAATTGATTGCAAGAAGTCTATATAAATTTGGCGTAGAAAGAATATTGTGACATTGTGTGGCTGAAGACGAGAGACCAATTAAATTGGTAGAAGTGCATGATAGGATAGCAGGAGGACATTATGCAGGTAAAGTGTTGTCACCGAAATTTCGTCCACACATGGCGACAAGAACTCCGCATCGTCAAAACAGCAATGAAGTCATTCATGGCACTGAATTAATTTCACAGCATTCCAGAAGGGTCAAAAACTATACAAAGTAACCAAAAATTGAAGGGCGCTTCACAGTAGTTTGGCGCGCGCGCACATGCCCAGGACAAGAATGTACTCTGCGCGCATGACGCGTGGCTGTCAACGACAAAACCCACGCACCTGCTAAAACGGCGCATTTATTGAATTGGCCGGCCTCTCAACCACTTACGGACCAGCTCCCAATCTTATTTGACTCCCAAATCTGAGCTGAATCCGCAGGGTAGGCAGGTTAATGACCTAATGAAGCCCTAAAGAGCCCCTTTTCACACTTTGAAGAGGTTACATAATCACCCAGTGATCTGCTATAAAAAGCCATGAAGGAACATTGTTTTCGCAAGGAATTTCAGGAATTGTTATGTTGCTAAGATTGTCAAGGGCTCACTCTTTGATGATAACACATTGGCAACATTTCATAGAGCCATTCGCCTCTCCCNTACATAATCACCCAGTGATCTGCTATAAAAAGCCATGAAGGAACATTGTTTTCGCAAGGAATTTCAGGAATTGTTATGTTGCTAAGATTGTCAAGGGCTCACTCTTTGATGATAACACATTGGCAACATTTCATAGAGCCATTCGCCTCTCCATTGAGTGGATGTGCTGGGAGTTCTTTCACCATCAGTCTCATTTCTTTGCATTGTAAGGAAAGCAAGTTTGTGAGGGCCTCAAGAGCCTTCCTTTGGGGGAAGAAGGAACCACAGTTCCCTTCCTTCATCGTGCTCTGGTTTCATCAATTGATTGGCTCAAAACCATTGGTGATATCGGTGTTTTTTTTGTGTTTATTGTTTCTTTATCCATATGTTCACAGTTTCAGTTTTTTTTTGTTTAATTCTTGCTTGTAGTTTTTTTTGTTTCCTCTAACCCTTTCCTCCACAGCTGTCATGCTCTGCAAGACCCAACAGGGCATGTAAGCACCCTCGATTTGCTCACCAGGTGACGAATTGGGTGCAAACAGACTGGCGACTCCACTGGGGAGTAGGTATCAATTCCTCCCTCATTTGGGTTTATTTTGCTTTCCTTTTGGTTTTATTAACTTGCAGGGACACAAACCAGCGTCCGCTGACCTGCTAACCAGTCAATTCACAGGAGAATTGAGGGAAATCCATCCGAATTTTCTTTCTCTGTCACTTGTCACAGGCGCACGGGTATTCCACCCCACAGACGCGCATCTTGTGCACATGCGCCTGCACAACGTTCTCTCTTCGCGCATGCGCTTTAGTTCTCAACACTTTCAGCGCCCAGGCACCATATGCGCCTCTGTCTACACTGGAGGCCACGCATCTGAACTAAATTTCACATTGTAAGGATTTTTGATGTGGGGAAAGTCATTTTCCTTCACAAGAATGATGTTATGCATGCTCTAAATACTACACCACTTAGACCTCTCAACTTATAAAGGGGATAGTCAAACAAACATAAGCACTTAGGTGGATAAAAATCATTTTCCCTTATTTGCTTTTTGCCACATGGATGGCTTGCTTTGATTTATAATCTAAGGAACACATCAATTTTAATCACATCTAAATCACATTCGGGACTCGAAGTTGGAGTATCAATCCTTGAGTATGCTCTTCTCTTGCGCAATCAAGCGATCTTGAGAATCAGAAAGAGAATGTGAAAAAAATCTCACCTCCCTTAACAAAATTTCAAAACTTTTAGGAGAGGACAATGGCCCTTTTTTGGGACCCCTCTTAGCTTCATTTTCAAACACATGCTTGTAACAGGTCCATACATGCCCACATGTCAACAAAGCTAGGATAGTGTTTGAATTTCTGCTTTCTTAGATCAAAAAACTAGGAGAGTTTAAAGGTTTGTAACGGGCCCACACATGCCCACATGTTCAATCTAGGATAGTTTCATGCTTTTTCTAGATTAAATCACACATAGGGAGTTAAAGGATAGTAATGGACCACATGTCCACATGCTAGTTTCCTAGGGCTTTTAAAATTCCGCAANCAATCTAGGATAGTTTCATGCTTTTTCTAGATTAAATCACACATAGGGAGTTAAAGGATAGTAATGGACCACATGTCCACATGCTAGTTTCCTAGGGATTTTAAAATTCTGCAAGGTTGTACCAATGACATCTAGCTAAATAGGTAATCACACTCTTGTAAGGACCAAGCGAAGTCCACATGCAGCAAGGTGACATCTAAATAACTAAAACTTGGTACACTTTCACTCACACACAAAATTCACTTCTTCACTCACATAGCCTCTTCTTGAAACGTGGAGGTCTAAGTAGGTTTCCTCCAAAGGGATTCTGAAAACACCCCATATTTTCTTGATAGGACTATCCACTCCCACTTTTAATCAAACGAGGTTGGTTCTCACCCCCAGCCTCACAAAACAACTTCATCTAAAATCTTTCTAAAAACTCACTAAGTTTTCCTCCACAGGAGGTGCCAAAAGAAAATTTTAGTCTAGGTAGGATTTCGAGGGTAGGAATCCAAAAAAACCCACGTTATCTGGTTCTAACATTTTCAAAACATAGAAGTTGACAAATAGGGAACTTTAAAATCCTCCAAGTCCTGTGTTAAAATCACCATAAGGCAGGGAGATACCTGTGAAGGGTCGAAGGCTGAGGTCTGGTTGTTCTATGCGTCCCCCCTTGAGGCACCCACCTCTTAGACGGGATCCAGCCCGTGACCCATTTCTTAGGCCAAAAATCTAAATGTCGCACTTGGACCGAGGTACCTAGTGACCAACTTTAGGACATCTACCCAGGTGGCGATTGTGGGCTGCAATCGCACCTTGATTGGATTTTGTGTGGCTATTGGGAAGTATCGCCAACTCTTTCAGGATATTGCCCCCTCTA
>JASDQU010107095.1:130729-147707 GCA_032191745.1 Picea mariana
CTGAATGTTTACATACAAAAAATACATATGCCCGCAGGCCAGTGCCACACCTCGGTACAAAATCGGCTCACCAGCCTATCAAAAAGGTATACAATATACATCCATCAGGGTGCCTCTATCACACCCCCACCTGCTCCTCCCTCAAGAGGAGGTGGTGGAACACCTGCAGGACCCTCCTACCTCAGCGGCAGGCATCCACTAGTCATCGCGGTGAGCACAGCTGCTCATCGCACTATGCACCGCCATGGTGGCAGTAACCCTATACACTGCTCCAGGAACCCCTCGTCCTAGATGCGGATCCACATGCCCTCAGACACTTCCTGTAACACCGTCTCCAGACGACGGCGTATATCATCAAAATCACCTTCGGCCACCGCCGAAGAAGCGTGTGATGGCCCCGCACCAGGGTCATCAAATCGGCGCCTCCTCGCCGGTCTCTCGGGCTCTGCTGGTGCCCCCGCGGCCTCATCTCACCGACGTCTCACTCCATGTGGCAGTCTCTCTAGCTCTCACTGAGCCGGCGCTCTCTGGAACTCCACCTCATGCCCACGAGGTGCCAAATCTGCACATGCACAAAACAACCAACACACGATCGTATCAGTATCTATCATCATACATATAAACTAGTATATCAAAATCACAACATAAATCAAAACGTACAAAACTCAACATACCTCGGTGATCAAAAGCCTCCCCAGGAGGCAATACCATATCCGGATCATCCCAGAAGTCCACCCCGGCATAGGGGTATCAAAGTATGACCTGCGGCATCTGCCGCCATATCTGCACCGCCTACGCCGTAAATTAATGCCCACCTTCGCCACCACCGTGGAAAACCAAAACTAACGACCAACTCCTCAAGCGGGGCTCTCGCGCCCCTGGCGCCTCCAATAGAACCCTCGGGCGCAGCATCAACACCCTCTCCAAGAACCAGGCTACCAGGATCAAGCCGAAAGCAAACTCTCCGGTACCTATGGACCGACAACGGTCCAGCTGCACGATCATCCGCGCATGCAGCGTAAGCCCCTATGCAAACCGCTCATGACCGACCACCACCCTCTCCAGCAGCAGCAGCTAGCCACCACTGATCCGTTGGGTCGCAAGTGACCCATACACCCGAACAATCATCACCGCTATGCAACGATGCAACAACAAATCTATCCCAGTGATACTCACTACAGTCCCAGACATGTAGTTCTCGCCTAAGCAATATCGCTCGATGACCTCCTGCAGGTGTGTGTCCCTCGACAGCACAGGCTCTGTCGGCAGTGGTGTTCCCCGAAAGGAGAGCCTAGTCAAAAAATAAATATCCTCCACCGCAGTGAAGGGGATCTTCTCTCCTCGCACGAGGAAGCAGTGCAGGTCTGGACTCCACATCTGGAGCAAGAACTGCAGCAAGTACTCCTGTGCCCGTATCAACGGGCACTCAAAGAACTTTAGCAACCCACTGGTTGCTAAAGCCGCTCGAACCGCAGGCCCTGCATTGGCCACAGCATCTCGCAATTGTGACCAGTCTCGCTCACGCCACCGGACATCCATAATCACTGCTAGCCACCTGCACACAACACAGAGTCCTATATCAGCTTATGCAACCATCCAATGCATCAAAAAGACTCATTTTTTACTCCGTAAAACTTGCCTCAAAGGCACGTTTTCTTTTACCCACAGGCGCGCACATATGCGCGCCTGTTCACTACATAGGCGCGCATATATGCGCGCCTGTTCATTCAACAGGCGCACTCGCAAGCGCACCTGTTCATTGCACAGGCATGCTCTTGAGCGCGCCTGTCCAAGTTACAATTGTGCACTAGTGCGCAATTGTCCACCCCACAGGTGCGCCTTAAATTTCCACTCACGGGAACCAATGCGCGTCTATTCAGTGGATAGGCGCGCATGTATGCACGACTTCCACTGAATCGCCCATGCATGCGGGCCCACATCCTATGAAAAAACCCCTTAAACCCCCTGTACGGCCCCCCGTACCTACCCTGCCCCAAAATTAGAAACCTATTTCTATGCAGGATGATCAGACCACTAACCTGATACTCGCACACCGTCGATTTGATACCCCGTGCTCCCTGAAACTCCAAATCTCCTCTGCAATCTGCTCGTCCAATAACTGTAGCAGCAGGAACAAATGAGGTGGCAATGTGGGCCCTACAGCTATATATAGGCCTTTTTCCAAACTTCCACTCAACATTCCGGGAGCCCAAGGTGTCCGTTTTTCAAACCGTCTTCAGCCATGGGATCAGCATCCTGTCGCCTACATCATGGCTGTCCCTGGGTCACCTTTCGTCCTAGGCCCACGGAGCACCCTTTTTTCCATATCATGGTCAGGTACGCACGCGCATAGTCACATTTGTCAAATACAAGCTCATATCGTTGATTCTCTTCAGATATTGTTCACTTTGGGTATTTGGTTGTTCTGTGCGCAGGTACTTGCTCATCGGTCATCGACATCATCCCTTCAGGTATATATTCAATACTGGCATGTAGTCTATCCCACTATATTTCATTTACATTTCCAGTCACACCCTCTGATATTGGCCTTTAGGATCCTTATTCCCGNGTAACCCGGTAGCATTCTCACCCACATGAGTTGTCCCATTCATAGCACCTTTTTTGCACTTTTGACACTCATGTTGTTTTTCATTACCCTTTAGGGATGGGAGTCCCGATAGTCTTTCATCAGGTCGTGAATCTGCCACATACTCTTTCTCTTCATTTTGCTAGCTTTCCCACATGGACTCCCAGACTATCTCTTGATGGTTCTATTTTTACCTGCACTTCCACAGGATCATGAGCCCTTCATTTCATCCACACCCAGTTTTCCCATCTGTGAACCTACCCTCATTTCACCTACCTCATACAGAAACTCACCAATGGGGCCCCCACCCTTCATCAGTTTCCCAAGAAAGTTTTTCCCTCCTTGGGGCACGCATTTCACACTGGGGCACCCGTTTCTGTATTTGTACAATTCTCCCCAAAAAATTATTTATTATTTATTGTATAAACGCCTTTATTTCTAGTCATTACATTTTTTTTGTCACCATTGGCGACTTTCTTTCTTTTGGCCACACGCAACCCATGTCACCCTTGGTTGGAGCATTACTTATCATCTACCCTTGCCGGCATCGTCCATATCTTCAGNTTTCATAGAAGGGCGACAGTATCTTGATTCTCATTCTCTATTTTAATGAGAGATCTCGGACGGCATAGGGTGAAACACCATTGCTCCCTGTTGTCGTTGGCCCCCATAACATTCGACGCCAACACTCTCTCATGTTATGGTGGGCCTTAATTTGCGACTATTGCAGTTATTTTTGTCATTTGCCGAAGACCTCTGAACTTGGTAGGGCCATCAATGCCCACATCATTGTCATTGCTTCTTACCGCGATCATTACCTATTATTCAGAGTATGTTCCTTTGTAGAATTGTCTTCTTCCTTTATCATTACCGCCCCTGAGGGCGCTGCAGTTGTCTACACCAACACTTCCGTCATCTTTTTTCAGAGTTACATAACACGAGCATGGGGCATGCCCGCCTCGTTTGTACAAAATTGTATATTTTTCTGCACAACTCTCAGAAGGTCGGGTCCTACCGATTCCTTTTTTCTCCAACGGATCGCTCCGAATGGTCCCACTATTGCTCTCCCTTACAACAACATTCTCAGTAGAAGAAACATTGATGGATTTTGGCTATACGTATGCTCCTAACCTCATCCATCAGGGGGTATCTGTTATCACCGAAATTTCGTCCACACATGGCGACAAGAACTCCGCATCGTCAAAACAGCAATGAATTCATTCATGGCACTGAATTAATTTCACAACATTCCAGAAGGGTCAAAAACTATACAAAGTAACCAAAAATTGAAGGGTGCTTCACAGTAGTTTGATGCGCGCGCACATGCGCAGGACAAGAACGTACTTTGCGCGCATGCGAGCACGACGCACGGCTTTCAACGACAAAACCCGCGCACCTGCTAAATTGATGCATTTATTGAATTGGCCAGCCTCTCAACCACTTACGGACCAGCTCCCAATCTAATTTGACTCCCAAATTTGAGCTGAATCCGCAGGGTAGGCGGGTTAATGACCTAATGAATCCCTAAAGAGCCCCTTTTCACACATTGAAGAGGTTACATAATCACCCGGTGATCTGCTATAAAAATCCATGAAGGAACATTGTTTTCGCAAGGAATTTCAGGTATTGTTATGCTGCTAAGATTGTCAAGGGATCACTCTTTGACGATAACACATTGGCAACATTTCATAGAGCCAGTCGCCTCTCCATTGAGTGGATGTGCTGGGAGTTCTTTCACCATCAGTATCATTTCTTCACATTGTAAGGAAAGCAAGTTTGTGAGGGCCTCAAGAGCCTTCCTTTGGGGGAAGAAGGAACCACAGTTCCCTTCCTTCATCGTGCTCTGGTTTCATCAATTGATCAGCTCAAAACCATTGGTGATATCGGTGTTTTTTTTGTGTTTATTGTTTCTTTATCCATATGTTCACAGTTTCAGTTTGTTTTTGTTTAATTCTTGCTTGTAGTTTGTTTTGTTTCCTCTAACCCTTTCCTCCACAACTGTTATGCTTTGCAAGACCCAACAGGGCATGTAAGCACCCTCGATTTGCTCACCAGGTGACGAATTGGGTGCAAACATAAAGTTAATGTGTATAAGATATTACGTGTAGGACTATGGTGGCCTACACTCCACAGGGACGCAAAGGAATATTCTCAAACATGTGATGTTTTTCAAAGGGTAAGAAATCCCTCTAGAACAGATGAGACGTCATTGAATCCAAAAATTACATTACACATTTTTGATAAGTGGGACATAGACTTTGTTATCCCCTACTTTAGGGATAACTAAGGAGATTATGTCTCGAGGTCCACATGTCCTAGACATGGAGTACCAAGAGCCAGATCAACTTGAGCATGGCCCTAGAGGGCCCATATTTTCTTCCTTTCAACGCCTTCACTTTGTCAGTAGCAACAACATCCATCACCTTGGCTTGGTCCTGTAGCAGAGATGGATCTTTCTCCATGAGGTAATGAGTCCAAGTATCATGGTATGTGTCACTCTGATCCCCAAAACCTTTGAATATGTGCATTTAGTTCTTTTTGTTTTTAACTTATGCTTGGATATTATACTTATCCACTTGACCCTGTCTAGGGGAATGGCAGGATTCCCTAGTAAGAATGTTGCCATAGGTTTTGATTTTCCACTAGGTGAATTTATGAAAATTCATTGTCCGCTCCCATCATAATTACCATTTTCCATCTTACTCCCTCTCATCCATCCTATTACAATGGTGTGGGCATTGGGTTGGTCAATCATTTAAGTGTTGCACCTTACCTTGTGGGAAGAAGAGGATAAAGTCCCATAAGGTAAAAGCATATGGAAAAAGATAAAAGATAAAAATAAAACCTCGAGATGTTTCGCCCAGGGATCCCCGAGAAAGAAGTAAAAATCTTCTCAGCAAGAAACAAAGGGACCCATAAAAAATAATAAAACAATACCTAGTAATAGGATAGGGGGTCTCATCATGAGCCAACCTATTAGGTCCATTGGCATCTAGTGGTATGGCACTACTAGAAGTTGGTTACCACACCAGGGTAGTGGCTCTTGCTAGCATAGACAAGAGAAAGGGGGTCTCATCACGAGCCAACCTTCTCATTTCTGTGAAAGTGCTTTTGGGTAACATAGTCATGACTAGTTACCATGCCAGGGCAGTGTCCCCTGAGTAGCTTCTTGAAAGAAAAATCAATAAAAAATGAAGAATAAAAGACATGAATGGGCTTGGAAACATTTTCATCTGGGACAGGTGAAACTCGCCTTCTACAAAGGCACCCAAAGGTAAGCCCTGCATTTCCCTGCTATCACCACACCCCTTCTCAGGACATCCTTATCCACCTCATCAATTAACATGACTTGGATTTGATTTGTTCTGGATACATCCCACAACCAGTGGACACTAGACTAATAGGATGCCCTGTCACTTCCTCCAAACTTGCCTTGCAGATTTGTATAATGTCTTTGAGCACCTGATTGAGTAAAAAGGGTTTTATGCACATTTTTAATAAAATTGATGATTTGATGTGATTGACATTGCTATGATCCCTATGATTTATGAACCCATGGAGGGCATATCTGTTGATGTGTAGGATCATACCTGACAGACTGGTACCATATTGGATAGGTACACATGGGGAGATGATTAGTTCAGACCTCCATAGGGCCGAAGAGCCCACTACATGGATGTTGAGACCCTAGCAAGGGGTAGAGATATGACATAGGGGTTTGCACCAGAGAAGAGGAGGACATTCCACAGAGGCATCCTAGTAGAGCCTTACCTAGTGGGGTTGTGCCCCCTCCACTGAGGCGTTGGCCTTGGAAGGCCCATGACATCACCGATGATGCCTATGACGTCATCCAACATTATGGATGTTTTGGGGAGGCAATTGTGGCATGTGTGGCAACTTGGAGAAGCCCAAGGAGGGCTAACGTTTTGCTCCAGGAGGCCAATGTTTCCCTAAAAGGGGCCTACGTCACCCTAGAAAGGGCATGATGTCTTTACTTTTGCTTGATTAGGGTGTCATTATGATATTTTAGTGTAAAATAGTATTATTATGTATTTTTGGCCTTGTCGGCCTTTTGGTGACCTAAAATTTAATTAAGGTCATTTGTATTGTATAAGTAAGAAAGAAAAACTCTATTTTTAATCATCATCTTTCACTCACTCTTGGTGATGTCTGAAATTTGTGCCCTCCTTTAGGGTTTTTGGCTGAAATATTGATGTGCACTTGTTGAAGGAGGATTTTCTTGGCTATTTTCTGCATTTTCTTGCTGTAAGGTTTACAACTAGGGTTTGGCTTAATGAATGGTTGATGAATGTAAGTGAATTGTTGCATTTCTTCTTTATTTGAACGGTTATGATATCTTTTACTTTCATTTTAATGAAATTTGTTGGATAAAACCCTAGGGAACAAGCACATGTTGGTGTCCTTGTTTCATGTCCCTACTAAGTTATGCTAAGAGCCATTTATTTGTTGAGGATAAATGTTAGAGCCTTGCCATAACAACACTCTACCATCCACTCTTCAAAGCTAGCCATTTTTATCTTGTCATTGAGATAAAGAAGGAGGAAAACACACTAAGGCCTAGGGTTTCTACACTATAGTGAGTTGTTTTCCCCTAGGGTTTGATTGATTAAGCCTTTCCTTAGTAGCACTTCATCATAAAACACTCTTGTCCTTATCCCTACCATTTATTACTCAATCTAGCCATTTAAATTTGTATTTTGAGCTAGAGAAGGAGGAATACGCACTAAGGCCTAGGTTTACTACACCTTAGTGAGTCGTCTCCCCTAGGGTTTGATTTGTTGAAGCCTTTCCTTAGCAACACTTCAACATCAAACCCTCTTGTATCTAGCCCTATCACTATCATTTCGTCCCTTCAACATTTGCAACTATCTTGACTCCATTTTCCCTAATAACACACTGATCTAAGACCTTGTACTTGAGTCCCTTGATCACAACTTCTGAATACTCTTGAACAACCTTTAACTTCTTCTAACACTTACTAACCCTATTGTTTCTATCATCTACCTATGTTATAATCATATACATGCAACATTTATTGTGTCTTTAAAGCAATTGAAAGATTGGATAACGCGATGCTTCTAGTATTGATATTGTTACATTGATGATAAATTGCCATTGCTCATTGTGAAGCTTCTTTAGCATTTATTGTGAAGTGACATATATTGTAATCATTGCTATTGTACATCATTGACTTGCTTCATCAATATTGTTTATCAATTGATTGGAAGTCCATGATTATATGAAGTACTAACCAAGCAAGTGATCTTGCACGTGTATAGTTTTCTTGTTGCTTTGTCTCGGGCAAGTACACTTTCGGTTACTATTTTTGGTTATCTTTACTCTTATTGGTTGATTAGCTGGACTTTTTGATCGGTGATGACTCCTGAGGGGGGGGAACTTTCTATTTAACCATAATCCTTTTCCTTCTCAAAACCTCATGTCACCGGGGACGTCTCCCCTGGGCCTACCACCATAAACAGAAAGAGCTATCTTATTAAAGTGACAGTGGTAGGATAGTCTCAGTTTCACCAGTTTTCCTTTCTTCCATCCATGTTTTACTCCAACTACAAATTTTTTGATAGAAGACTTCATTGAACTGAACAACCCACCAACAATATGATCAGGGGAGGGACATTATTACGACCACAAAGTATATGACTCGTTGGGCAAAAGCTGTGTTATTTATGGATTGCAGTGTAGAAATTGTTGCACACTTTTTGTTTGAGAACATAGTAACTCGATTTGGGTGTCCAATAATATTGATAAGTGACCAGGGAACACACTTCATCAATAAGACCATAGAATCTTTGAATGAATAATTCAAAATTCCCCATCAGAAGAGTACGCCATACCACCCACGGGCCAATGGCACAGTATAAGAATTCAACAAAATCCTAGAGAATGCATTGACAAAAATATGCAATGTAGGCAGAGATAATTGGGACTTAAGAGTACCTATTGTATTATGGGAATACAGGATAACCAACAATAAATTCAAAGGGTAAACACCTTTCAAGTTGGTATACAGACAAGAGGAAATCATGTCAATGGAGTTTATTGTACCAAGCCTGCCTATCGTAGCTATCGTAGATCTTTCTAATTTGGGCGCAATATAGGAATGTTTGTCACAACTAGTACAACTTAAGGAGGATAGGTTGATCATAGGATCTCACCATCATGTTCAAAAGGAAAAAGAAAAAGTATGGCATGATAGACACATTAAGTTGAAAAAATTCCAAGTAGGTGACTTGGTACTACTATATGATAGAAAATTTATGCAACACCCAAAGAAGTTCCACAGGCATTGGTTAGGACCGTATGTGATCAAGGAGGTGACAGAGGTAGGTGTTGTGCAGTTGGAAAAACTTAACGTAGAAGCATTGAAAGGAAGGGTGAATGAGAGTAGGCTAAAAATCTATCAAGAAGGTCGACAAGCTACACAATAGGATGAATCAAACACAAGAGACCACGTGCATAAATAATGACAATGGGAACTGTGCAGAGAGGTGTAACTGCACCAATAAAGGAGAATTGACGTGAAAGAGATACAATACAAAATAGTAATTTCATCATCCTACACGACAATATTGCTCAAAGAACGAAAATGGAAGAAACGACAGTTATGGGTGGATAAGGACAAGTCATTAAATTGTAGTTATAATTAGGCATAAAGCCACCATAAAGACAAGTCATAAAGCCATCATAATGACAAGGAGTAAAAGAAAAATGTCATCGATACGCAGGATAGAGGGGTAGTACACAACGAAAATCCAACAACGGATTTGGAAATAAAGAACCATTAACGCAAGCACTTGTCATGCTATGGGTAGATAAGACAGTAGGGAAAGCACGAATACCAATGCACAACTGGAAAAAGGGTATAAAAGTCTCTAGGTATGCCAAACACATGCTATTATTACTTATAATTACAAGAAACACAGAGAGCACAGAGCTCAATCGAGATACAGAGCTACAACAACTGTCAGAGCCAAGTTAAATACATAAATAGTGCCACCCAAAGCCACCAGAGAAGCAACAACGGTACCAAGAAAGAGTCACACCAGATATTTAGCAGTTGAACCAAGGATTGAGGAAACCCCAGGTGCATCATCATTGTAGCCTAGGTTTGCTCGTGACTACATACCACCTAGGAAGGATGATTCCCCATTGTTCATACTACAAAAGACTCCAGATTATACGTTGGTGACCCCATACATTCCAAATAAAGTCATCATTGACAAAGACATGTTTGGAAGGGTACCTTAGTTGAAATATGGATACCATGAGATTACCAATGTGGCGAAGCTCCCTGAACTTACGCCCCACGAATACATGAAACTCAAAGTACATCCACTTACACAACATAACATACCAGTAGCCAAGGTTTGGGCCAGAGGATTGGAGCAAGCAATCTTCCTCAACCTATTCGACATCGCACACTTCGAACACAACAACGAATTCAATGCCTGCGTCAAAATCCTCTTATCTTGCATGCATGGGGGGGTATATGTGGTTGGATAGGCCAATTCCAATTGACACAAACTTGATAGAAAGAATCACAGGGATTCCAACCTAGGGGAAAGACCCTTCTATGTTATTTACAGATAAAAAGACAGAAATAGCATAATCATAAGCTATGAGAGTAAAGTTTTGCATGGTTAGAGGGGTGCGCAGCCTGGATGTGCCAACTATATGTGACCCAACCATTCGAATAAAAACATGTATGTTAGCATGCAAGTTTCTACGAAAGTACAAGAAGGATCAAGTACCATCATGGGTAATAGATGCGACAGTGAAATGTGTAGAAGGGAACTACAATGACTTGGGCACCATTTTTACTAAACCAGTTCCTACTAGACTGTGCAGAAGCCCAAGATAAGGGAATGGAGTTTTACTACCCCTAGCTCTTGATTTTTATTTCCTTCACAACATGGGAAGAGCCAGAGGACGCGAAATTTTTAGGGCTGAGAGGGAAGCCATGCAGCAAGACCAAGTACCAAAATTCCTAGTTTTCAAGAAACAAGAGGAGACATATGAACAACAACGTCGAATTCTTTCTCAATGTTGAAAGAATTCAACAGAGTATCCATAATGCACCACGCATGTCACCACAGTTGGTGGAGGTATATGGACCAATTGTGGAGTTCTACAGAGATAGGAATCACATGTATATCAAAACAAAGAAGGATTCAAGGGAGCAATGGTTCCAAAAAAAGTACAATATCACGAATGAAGACATCTAGATGGTCATGCAGGATTGGGAACTAGACTGGAAGGTCCCAACACAAGGGGATGTGACAACACAGGGGGGAACTCCAAGGAGGCACAACAAACATATGTATAGATGGACCCTCCAAGAAATGTGATGGAGAATACAAATCAATGGAATGGCATGGGGGACGCACCAGAAATGGAACCAACAGACCAAACTCCACAACCCCCACCTAAGACAGGGAAGAAACGATAGAATCAAAGCATAGGTTCATCTGCATGGAAGAAGACAAAGGCCCAAAATCCACCAACCATCTACACACTAACATACGACGACATGGACAGGATTGGCTAACGACTAAAGGATGTCGTAGAGGAAGTCCTCAAAGAGACCACAAAGAAATAGGAAGAACTACAAATGAAGGTGGAGGAACAATGTTTGAGACTACAATAGTTATTGGAAACAATCTGATTGGCACTTGCACAAGGATCAGGAACAACCCAAGAAGGGATAACAGAGGAAGCATAGGCTGTGGTATCAACACAACTGACAAGAAAGTGTAGAGTACTCAAAATACCAATAGAGACAGTCCGATTACCCAACCTTGAAGTACATGAGAAGCTGCAAGGACTAAGTCACATGGACCTATTTCTGTCACAGATGCCCATGGAATTATTATAGGGCTTGCACACAAGGATCACACAGGAACTATGTCTTCAAGAAGACACCACAACTAGTGAATTATAGAAAGTAGAAGCAAAGAAGATAAAATTATAGAAGAATGTGCCACTGCAGTACAAGTGTGCAATAGAGCAATGAGTGGAACTCATAGTGAAAGAGAAGAGTGAGGCGAAAGGAAAGGCAAAGAAAGGCTTGAAAGAGAAGAGTGAGGAAGAGGTCAGGGATGATAAAGCCTTGAAAGAGAAAGAAGAGGTGGAAGAAAAATCCAATAGAGCCTTGAAGGAAAAGGATGAAGTCGATTGATTGATAGAGAAAATCTAGGCAACAGTCCAAAACTTATTCAAAGAAGTCCCAGAGGTATTATTGGTCATCAAGGCCACAAAGGAAGAGCAGGAATACAAGATAATCATAGTTATCAATGGAATCTGACACAAGATCACCGAGTTGGAACTACGCATAGTACGAGGGGAACCATTAGAAGAAAGGGAGAAAAGAAAAAAGACAACCTAGACATCGGTGGCAAAGATCAAAATCTTGGAACAGGAATGCATAAAGATGTGCGACGAAGGAAAAAACATGTGGAAAATCATACGAACAACCTAGAGATGCAAGTAATGGAATAGAAAATAAGGACTACACATGAACAAGTGCATCAGGCCACTGAGCGCATAAATACTCTACCACCAGCAGAAAGAATGACAACACTCCTAGCTAACAGAAAATTATACAGTACAGTGGAACAACTAAAGGAAGAATAATGGAATATCACATAGGAATTACGACTGCGATAGGACAAATCACTCAGGGTACTAGAAGAGCTAGATACCACACAAAGAATTATGACATTAGCGACACAAGACACCAAGGCCAAACTTACCATTTTGACAGTGTAGACGATGGAGGAAATACCAAACTTACCATTTTGACAGTGTAGACGATGGAGGAAATATTGAACAAGAAGGAAAAACTAACAACATCAGTACATGCATTGAAGGACACCCTCTATAATTTTACTGAGGCATAGAATAGCATGACACAATAGGCCTAAGTGCTTGAGACAAGCCACAAGTGAGTATTGGGGGCCTGTTGGGTAGGCAGTTTTGGGGATGGAATAGTGAGAAGAAACGAAGTAAATGGAAAAGGCACAGGAAGGGTGAAGATAAAAGAAGACAGAGAATATAAAGAAGATCAAGAAGATCAAGAACATCAAGAAAGAAGAGAGAGGAAAGAGGAGAAGATGGGGGACAAGAAAGAATATCTAGAGAAAATCCAGGAAAACCAATCGAGCATGAGTTGTATCTAGCTCATAATGAGTTGTCTCCAGACGAGCATGAGTGGTAGTCAACTCATTATGAGATAGCAAAACACTGTGAGTATAATATATAAAAGAGGTAAAGGATCCATGAGTTGGATATTTTAGGGGATATCAAGAGAGGAAGAGAGGGTTTCAGAGTAAAGAACATTGTAAAGAAGTTACAAATGTAACGATAATTGTATATTGAACATCCATTGTAGCACAAAGCGCAAACAAGATCCTTGAATACAATAAAGAGGTCGACCTTTTGTTGACGTAGCTCGAAGTTTGGTGAACCACGGTAAATCTATGTATAAATCTATGCTTAGAGAAGCTAATCCATGAAATATGTGTATAATTGTATTCTTAGACATGTTACTTCAATGATTTAATGAGAATAGTTGGTTACCTTTGTTGTTGTTGATGATATAGTAGTGCGCAGTACCCATGGTTGTATTTTTAACTCATAAATGGTATATATGAATGTGTACATGTATAATTTGGTAAATATAGGTATGACAGAGAAGGTTTCTGATATTTCCTTCACCAATGTAGAATCTTGGTTCCTGTAGTCCCCATAAAGATACATCGGGTGAGACTTCGTCTGCATGTAGGTGATGCCAAAAGGGCCTGTGTATGTAGGGTTTTGTTGGACTATGTATCTTGAACCCGGGGTCTTGAACCTACCTATGAGTACATGCCAACACTAGCCACATATTTATTCCTTTAAACCCATCCCATTGTCTCTCATTTCTCAATAAAAAGTCCCAAACTCCTTGCAAACTCTTCCCAATGATAATTACATGGGTTCTCTTCTCATTTCAATCCATAACAGCTATGATTTCACACAAGTTTCTCCAACGATAAGGAGGGGAAAAGTATTTGAATGGGAGAATGGAGAATCCTCACAAGAGAGGAATTCTCCCAATTCGAATAGGGGAGTGGAAGAATGATTTTCCCCGAAAATTTACATAAGAAAAGTGTTCCCTTCCCAAGAATAATAGGGAAACATCTAAAGGAACACCCAAGACAAAGTATGATGAGAAACATTACAAGGAAGTATGGGAAAGGAAGGTTGTACCTCCAAAGGATTGAGTTCATTTCAAATCACATATGTATCACCTTTTCTCTTCCTTTTTTGTGATATCATGGTCCTCTTATTACTTCTCATGCAACCTTTTTTTTATAGACAATGCATTATTATGTCTTCCATTTTATTCATGCTTTCACATACATAAAAATACCATGAAATTCATAATAACCATACCATAATCCTAACCCTTGTCCTAACTCATATGTATTCAATACTTACAATACATTAACAATATTTACAAACATGATACTTTAACTCCTCCATAGTTTAACTTTTATGACACAAAACACATCACTTAAATAATACACAATTTAACATATATATTTTAAAGGTAAAAATTAAAATATACATATTTTAAGAATCCTCTATCTTCTATACTTAATCCTATCAAAAAAAAATTATAAAAATCTCATTACTAAAAATTATTTTATATATAGACATTTAATATTTTATTTAATTTTATTTTTTATTAAATATTTTAATTTAATTTATAAACTAATACATGTAACTTCTCTCACTGCAGTAGAGCAAAGTATCCTCCCCAATCTTTATAATCCCACATATCTTCCAACTTATATATCCATGTACCTTGAAACTTATAGATGAATTATTTATAAAAATAATAAATAAATACAATAACTTCTAAATTAATAAATAATTTAATTTGTACTTTTTTAATTCTATTTTCTTTATTCATATATATTCTAACTCACATTTAATATAATATTTTATTTTATTTCATTTCATCTTTATATTAATTATTTTTATTTTTATTTATAACTTTCATTTCTTATTAAATCTCATCTATATTATATTATTAAGTTGTAGATTGCATGTAACTTCTATATTATTAATCTGTAGATTGCATGTAACTTCTTCCAATGTAATAGAGCAAAGTATTCTACCACAATATTTATAATCCCACATATTCAAGTATGTCCAAACTTATATGTTTATGTATAGATCATTTATATGGATCGTTTTTTTTGTAAATTCATATATAGGTTTTCGCCCTATTTTTTGGACTGAAAAGAATAACTCGGGAATGATTAGGATTTCTTCATTTTCACGTAAAAATTTGCAGAAAAAATGAAAGACAACAGGAGTGAATTCGTTATCTATCCCTCATACAGAAATACCACGAGCCAAAATAACCATACGATTTTGTAACACATCACAACACAAATTAAAGCCGTTGTACGATTGTTTCTTATATTGTCCCACTGTCCCAGTAGAGTTTGATGTACCCACGATTTTATTTTGTAAGTACAGATACTATGAAGAAAGTGTGCACAGACAGTAAGAGTATGATAAGGGAGCAAACAGATTTTTTTTTTGGAAAAAAAAATAATGGGCTTGAATTGATTAGATTTTCAGAGGTAGTCTGAGTTTTGCATGGATGAAAGTTCCATGCATTTCAGAACTTTACCTCAGAGGTTTTGTTTCATTTTAAACTAAACTAGATGCTCAAAAACTCGATCAGAATTTTGGATTAGCAGAAAATTTAAAATGAAGTCGCCAGAAAACCTGCAAAAAAAGTAACTGAATTTGAAAGCAAAAATAGAGCCGCCAAAAATCCTGCTGGAAAAGTAACTCTGTTTAAAAGATTGCTCCCGAGTTAGCCCATTCCGTAATTGTTATAAAAAAATAAGTGGCGCGAGTGATTTAGGTACAGTTGTCCATCAGCCCTCACTGTTGGCCAGTGTCAGGATTGGCCGCTTCATTTGTTGGGAAGTGGTTTGTGAGTTATCTGGAACATTAGATTCTACTAAGAAAGCGCGCAGTACAGATGTGAGAGCTATGGCAGTTAGCTACACACGTCGATGAGCCTTGACCGTTAGAAGTCTGCTGTGAGATTTCTTTGGAGAGTAATTTGTAACTTGTTTGCAACGTTATTTTTGGGCAAACCCGTTCTGTAGTGTATTGACTTTAAAAACGAATGGACTGTATAATCTGTGAATACTATCCTCGTATACTCATTCTTATGGGATCTGGAGCGTCGTAATGGAACCAAAAGAATACTGTCATATAAATACTTTTTAACTCGACTTCGCTCAGGTCTGTTTGATTCAATAAGAGATTTCTCTTGTGCTCAGAACTTCCGTCTCTTAAACCGGACTTACTATGATGTTGCTGCTTCTTTAAAATCAATGATTACAGTTACTTGCAAATTAAATTACAATGAACACATGCTCATATAAAACTATAGAATAGTCTATGATATTTATTACCTCCATTAATAGTTATGCACTTCTAAAATAGACCAGAGATAAGTGTCCCCGGATCGTGAGTCTTAGCCAGTCACTGGCGTTTTGACTGGAAGATATCTGAAATATTAATCGAATATCAAACAATCCTAGATTCAACTGAATCTGACAGACGCCCAAAACTGGCAGCGTCAATATTTGCCACACAATAATACGAAAAGAAATAAATTAGCTCATGGGATTGTAAAAAAGCAGGCAATAGTTTCAGAGTCCGATTTCCCGATCCTTCACAACAGTCCTTACTCCATCTGCAGATCTCAGCATTTCCGCCTACCCATCGAAATTCCACCCACAGTTATTAAAAGAGCCAGGTTAGTAGAATAGATAAACAGATGCATGGATCAGGCGGAAATTAAACAAACAAACAGAAGAAATGGGCCATGGAAGGAAGTACACAAAAATTAAACAAACAAACAGAAGAAATGGGCCATGGAAGGAAGTACTATATTATATTTAGTTGGAGATCAGACTACAGACAGCAGGATAATGTCAAGCTTATCCTCCATATAGATAACAGAACAGACAGACACTCAATTATCCTCCATATAGATAACAGAACAGACAGACACTCAATTATCCTCCATATAGATAACAGAACACACAGACACTCAAAACCAATAGAAGGAATAAACGAATCACTGCATCTATTCAATCTGCTTTGCTGAAATACAAAGCTAGGCCTATTCAATCTGCTGTGCTGAAATACAAAGCGAGGTCCTCTATTTATAGCAAACTGGGAGGGGTTGGGTTATGCATTTAAGAATTTAAGAAGTTAGTTGGAAGGTATACTTAACTTAGCATTAATTAAGTATGTAAACCTAAA
>JASDQU010107096.1:4389-14862 GCA_032191745.1 Picea mariana
AATAAAAACCCACTTGGTGCTTTAAGTTCCTAAGTCACTTTTCACTTTCTAATTTAAAGTTCACTTTACCACTTATAAAGTGACTTTATGAAAAAGACCCACTTTTAAGTTGTGGACCACATTCCTAGGTAAAATATTAAAAACCCATAGGAACCACTTGTCCAAGGTACAAATCATCATTAAAATTCAACAATATGTGGTGTTTCCAATGGATATTCGTTCTCAAATACTCCTAGCCTTCCAGACAAGTGTTCAACAGGTTTTAGATCAAACTTTTAAAAAGATGAAACTTGTTCTCCAGGAAGCATGTTAGATAGAGATCAACGACATTTATATCATGTCTACATATAATAAAGAATGATATGCTTGGTATGATTTATAAGTCGATTGTGATGATTGGTATATGGATAGTTGTCATTTTTGAGATGATAACTATTTTCATATTTTATTTGATGACTACTTCACCTTCTGTAGAGAACATCAATATGACAGATTATGAGCCAATCATTATTACCAGTGTCCAACCTGCATATTTTACAGCGGTATTATTCCTTCCAGATTCAACTATGACCCTTTCCCACTATGTGGGTGGATCTTCTTATTTGGATCCACATGACATGTGTCAGTGTTTGAAACATCATTTTCAGTTGGTTATTGGGTTTCAATATCTTCTGCGTGGAGGTCACATGAGCACTTGGACATGGGACCCCGACTTAAAATGGCGGTTGGACTACTTCAGCATGGCGGCTTTCATTTCTACACGGGACCTTGGTTCTCTAGTATACTTTAGCACTATGGTCCACACTTATCCATGGGACCCTGGTATATGGTTGTACACCCTTATATCAAGTGTTGAAGACAACACTTTCATAAGGGGGATGGAGTGTTAGGTAGCTAGAGAGGTAGTGGAGGCCATTCAATGTAAGGTGGACTAGGTCCAATATATTATTAAATAAGGTCAACTATGGTAGTTAGATATAATAAATGTAAGATGATTTACTAGAAGGTTCTATTTCTAGAAGGTTCTACTTCTAGAAGGTTCCTCCTTTAGAATGTTTTTAGGTGGTTGGTAGCACTATATAAATGAGTTTAAACAATGTAATGGGGTACTTAACAGATTCAAACTTTGTAGATATTAGGGTTTTAAGATGATCCCATGGTAATTGAGAGGAAGAGTGTTGTTTATAAACACTTAAACAATGAAGTAGATCTTAAGAAGATTTCAAAGAGTCATTTGAAGTGTCATAATGACACATAACATTGTATACTTTCAGTTTTTCTAGAAATATCAAATATATTGATTTTTTTCTTTGGAAAAAAAATCTCAAAGATAATTGTGAAGTGCATACAATCTGCATGCCAAATGAGGCTAGAGCTTCATCAATAAATAGGTTTTACCCCTAAGAATCGAAAGGGTGGGAGGTACGGGGGGAGTATCCATGATCTCTGAGGAAAAGAGGTTGTTTATTATGCCCATGATCTCCGAGGAAAAAAGGTTGTTTAATATGATTGGGGGCTGGAAATGTCTCAAACAATCTCACAAAGGCTTACTCATTGTGGCCAGGTCTCATCATTGCCAAGGAAGAAGTTATTAGTACCTTAATAGTGCTCAAAGACTCCATGTTGGTTATTTAAGCAGTGATGGATCAAATTACTCCCCGGGGGAGCAAATTGAGCTCTCTCATCCATAACATCACAAAATCATCTCCTATTTTGACAAGGTTTCGTTTTATCATATTAAAAGGGAGTTGAATGGTGAAGCATACCATTGGGCCAAGGTGGCCTCATACTTGGGTCTTGGTTTCTTAATAAAAAATGAGGTTCCAAGCTTTACCCCAATTCCTTAAATATTTGAATGACACCCAAACCAATATATATTCAATACGCATCAACAACCGGAAGTGATTTTGGGATAGATGGGATGTGGCCTTCACAACGTCCATGCTTGGATCATCTGGCCTCGATCGAGGTAATTAATTGCAAAATAATTCATTCCCTTTTGATATATGGGACATCGTCGAACACATGGCTCACCTAGTTTTTCTTGTTGGTCATTTCAACTTGTGTTTTGAGGAATGGGAGACTTGGCAACGAGCCTAGTCAAGTTTTAGTGGTATTTTGTGGAACTCTAGTGTAGGAACAATGTTATACTTGGAGACACTGTGTAGAGGCATTCATGGGGAGGCGGCTTCAAGTTGCATCAAATCTTCATTGCGGGTAATTTCTCTCGTTTTAGCTAGGCAAGCCCTGGTTACTCAGTTCATACTTTTGGTGCCTGTTACTTCTGGTATTTTTCAAGTTTTAGTAAGGAACAATCAGAACATAGCTCTTTTGGTCCTTTTAGCTTATTAAAAGATATGCATTAGCAAATGATATTTGGGGTTTGTTTGGTGACAGGTGCTCAAATTGACATCTTTGTTGCACCCGTCTAATACCTTTTTGTACATTATTTTCCCATTTCCATTCCATCTTAATACACTTTTCATCCACAATGATGCATTTTTGGTTAATGTATCTCAACATGCCATTTCAATAATGATTCTTATGCATTTTTATGAGATTATCACCTTTTGTGCTAACAATTGTATACAGGAACAAGGTTGCATAGGTACCTTCCCAACACAAGAGCTGGAATTTCTGAGTATGAGCTGCTACAACTCCTTGTCCAACACGCTTGATATAAGGGAAATTTTTGAGTATGAGCTGCAATTTATGAGTATGAGTTGCTACAACTCTCGTTGCTGCAACTCTCAGTGCTGCGACTTTCACTGTGTTGCGACTCTTGCCTCGCTGTAGTTGCAACTCTGACTATAGGACCGTTGTTGCAAATTTGAGTCAAGTGTTGCGACTCCGCATTTATCATAACAACTCATCCAATTGTTATCCAGGGATCAAACAATGAGCCAAACAATCACGTAGGAACATGACATGGACAATTAGACGCCAGAAAGGAATATACAACTCAACCACCACTTGCCATGGCCGATTTAGTCAGGATGTGCTCGATTTTTGCTATCTTTTGGAGAAAACAATGTAACAAGACGAGACAATGCGATTCTTGTGGCTTTCCATCAATTCTCTTAGTTAATTTAGGAAGAAATCATTGTATATAAAACCCCCACTTTCTCAGAGCCAGGGGATGGAGAAAAAACAAAAGAAAGTTTGGGAACATAATTGTATTGATCTACAAATTTTTGTTTAATGGAAAGTTTCGTTTTGTTTCTGTCCAATTAATGGTGTGTTGAGCATTTAAGTGCCTATTGGGTTCATAGACTAGTACCTCGTCTAAGGAGGTAGGCCCCCCTCCTTAGCTCGGTATTGTTTGTATTTTTTCTATTTAATAGAAGTAGTTGTAACATCTTTTCTATCATTTCATTTAGTTTCAACAATTCCTCTATTAACATCTTGTTGCAACTCCAGTGCTTTGCATTGCTGTAACTCAATGCCAACATTGCAGGGTATTGTTTTTCGATTGATGAGTGCATAGCTGTAGCATCTCTTATTTATTTTTATTTATTTCAAGCTTTTCCTCTGTTTAACACTTCTCTGTAACTTTAATATTTGCCTTGCTGCAACTCTCGTTGTTGCAACTTTGCATTACAACATTTAGCTTTCTAGTTAACAATTGCGTGGTTTGTAGTTTGAGATAGTTTATTTCCTTTGTTTACAAGCACGGTGTGGTTTGATTCCTATAGCTTGAGGCTTGTTGCATCTCAATACATGAACCGTAACATATATGTTGCATTAATCAAGATCATCCTAATACTTTCCTGCAAGTGTGATTTACTTTTTTGCAAGTGTGATTTACTTTTTCGCAAGTGATTTATTTTCCTACAAGAGTGATTTACTTTCTCACAAGTGTGACATTTACTTTCCTGCAAAAGTGTGTTTTCATTCCTGCAAATGTGAATTTGATTACAAGTAGCGTGGTTTAGTTTGGTGACTTGATAAAACATTTTTATATCTTTCCTTGTGACATTCATTTGGAAGCACGACAACTCATTGGAAATTACAACATTATACATGCATATATAGTGTATGACAGTTTGTAAGTTCAATACGACCTCATATTTATAATTAAATGTACAACTTTTCACTTGCTCACTAATTTAATTAGGAAGTAATTGAAAAGTCCATCATTTTTGGCATTGTTGCTGGGGATCTGTCAAAAGTATAGTTGTTGTTTTGGTGCCGTTTGGATTTTCATTACAATAGATTGAGTGCTATGATTTCTTTTCAGCAATTTGCAGAATGTTTTTCTAATATTTTCTATGCACAGAGTTAGGGATCAACAAGGTAGATTCATTAGTTCATTTGAAAATCCCTGTAAAACTAACAATGCAAGTCATTCTCAAGAGGGAAAGGAGCCCAGTCGATCGAACTATTTTTCACCTACAACAAGTTTTCTTGCCAAGAAGATACCTGAGACCTCCACTGAAGAATCTGAGACTGTACAAGGTTCAATGCAAACAAAGATTCTACCGTCAGAGGGTTTGATCAATGAACATTACCACTTAGGGGAGTTCATCTTTCCTAAAACACCTTCAAAAGATATCCCTCGGAGGGAGATTACAAACAAAATTGTCAAAGAAGAAACCCATGCCTTCAAATTTCCAATTAGAGGATCAAATGAGGAGACCAAAATGAAGAATATCCTTCACTCAGCCTTACCGAGTTTTCATGGCCTATTCAAAGAAGACCCCAACACCTTCCTCTTCGAATTCAATGTGCTTTGTAGAAATTATGATTACGTATCGTATGCCCAAAAAATGAAATTTTTTCCTGCCACACTCAATAACGTTGTACTACATTGGTTCATGGGCCTTGGTAGGGACGACATACGCACATGGGAACAAATGATGCAAAAATTCCTAGAGAAGTATCAATATTATTTTAAGGATAAGGAAAGGAGGGAGGAAGTCTTTGGAATGACATAATAAGAAGATGAGAGCCTTGAGGATTATGTTGAAAGATTTAAATATAATTTGTGAAGGGAAATGAAATGAGATTTGGCTCCTGATACACGACACGACATGTCTTATTCTTGAGAGGAATCCAAGATGATTGCATTGAACTTCTTAACTTGAAGGGCGGAGGATATATCTCTCAAAAAGATTATGATATCATCTTGAAACTTTGTTGCAAATATTCCAGAGGTAATTCAAAAATGGGCAAAGGACCAAGATATATATTAACAAACACTGGAAAGAATGTTGAAGTGGAGTTACAAGAGAAGAAATTGGGAACATTGCAAACGAAGAAAAAGAGGGAGGAAGCAAAGCTTTCTTTGGCTATATTTTCCCCAAAATGCAAAAGGATATACCCGCTGAAGGAATTTCCATTGGATAAAATTGAGGTTTGCAGAATATGTAGTGAAGACCATGCTACTAACAATTGTCCATCCCTACCAGGATTGAAAGTTGTATACCAAAAAGCTGAGGAACCGAAGTAGCTATGCTTATGTATACCAGAAAGATGAGGAACTGAGACAACTATGCTTTGTTTCTCAGAAATGACCATGGAAACCCAAACCTCAAGGTATGGTTCAAGACCAATCACAGTATTTGAATTCATATTGGACTAACCCTTCCATGCAGTATACTTCTCAACCATGGTGTCTGCCAACACAACACTGGGTGGCTCCTCCTGCTCCAACCCATTTATGGAAACAAGGATGGATAAATCCCACTTTAGGAGGCTCTTAAATGGCCATAACACAACCACCCATGTAACTTCTTCCCCCTCCACAGAGGCAGGAATCCAAATCATCCCCTTGATCACATTTACCTGCACAACCTATCCCTAAACCTAATAACGAGAGGCCAACCCAACCAACACAAGTTGTCGAGCTTTCCACCTACCCCACCTATTCCATCTTTTCCCTAGACTTCCATGATATCCATATTTGATCTGGGAAGACAATAACCAAGGATCAACCTCCTGTTTTCATCAAAGATTTGAATGAGGATGTATGGAACGAAGAACCAAAACATGAACAATCTCATGAACCTTTGAAAGTTGATCATGCCCACCTTGAACTCCAAAACCCACCCTATCCAAAAAGATTAAACCTAGAGAAACCTGCTACCCACCCTGAGTTTGACTTCTTGGGGGAACTCAAGAATGTGTGTTAAAATACCATTGTTCCAAGCCATCAAAGATGTACCTATCTATTTAAAAGAGGTACAAGAACTTTGTTTAAGAAAACCTGGAAGCAAAATGAATGATCCCAAAAATATCCATGTTATGGGTACTGTCAGAGTTAATGACGGGGGGAGTTCTTGCAGCCAAATACTATGACCCTAGTAGCCTGATAGTTAATGTGTAGATTAATAATACACTCATTAGCAACAAATTATTCAAACTTGGTGTTGGAATTAATGTTATGACGTGAGAGACCATGGAAACCTTAGGACTCACTAATTTTAAGGAAACCCCAACTATACTCAAACTTATTGACATATCAACTATCAAACCAGAGGGAATCTTAGAAGATGTAGTGATATTCATCGATTCATGGTAATATCCTGTCGAATTTATGATCTTACAACCCAAAAAATCTCTAGGGGGGTACCCTTTAATTCTAGGGAGGCCTTGGCTGACCACTGTTGATGCTTACATCGGTTGTAGGTCGGGAAACATGACCATCTCCCACGGGACCTCTACAAAAAAATTAACCTTGTATCCTACCACCAAACCTAGCATAGATTTTGAAACACCACTCTGGGTTGACAAAGAAGACAACAATAAGGAAGGAGAAGCTCATCAAGTCCTCTCTATAGATCAATACTTAGCCATCAAAGAGAAAATAGAGGATGATGAAATCAATTATTTCATAGCCTCTTCTTCTTCCTCATCCAATTCACACGTTATTGAGCATGTTATGCACCCAAAAACATAGGTTTCTCTTGCTTCAACAAGCATCTCGCCTTTAGAACACGAATCCTCAGCTGAAAAAGACCAAGGGTCCACCACAAAGATCATAGAAATAAGCCTCGAGAAAACCATGAACATCAATTGGGGACTGAATGAACAATAAAAAGAATAATTGGTTAAAGTGCTACAAAAGCACAAATATGCCTCCACATGGGATTACTTTGACACGAATGGAATCCATTCTAACTTTTGCACTCACCATATATGCATTCAATAAGGATCGATACCCATCCGCCAGCCTCAACACCGGATGAATCCAACGTTGAGGGACATAATTAAGGAAGAGCTACAAAAATTGCTTTCAACTAACTTTATCTATCTAATTTTTGACAACCAATGGGTCTTCTCTCTTGTCATTGCACCGAAGAAGAATGGTAAACGTAGGATTTGTTTGGACTACCAAGAACTCAACAAAGCAACACACAAGGAACATTTTCCCCTTCCATTCATTGACCAGGTCCTCGATATATTAGTAGGGAAGAATTTCTTTCATTAATGGATTCAACGGATATAACCAGATCTACATCACACTTGAGGATTAAGACAAAACACCGTTTACCTATCCATGGAGGACATTTTCCTATCGGGTTTTGCCATTCGCGTTATGTAATGCTCCTACCACTTTCAAAGCGCTGTAATTGGTATATTCTCTGATTTAATTTACGATTGTGTGGAAATATATATGGATGACTTGATGACATATGACAATGAATTTGATGAGGCATTGAAAAATTTAGAGAAAACAATAATAAGGTGTAAAAAATCAAATGTTACCCTCAATAATGAGAAATGTGCAATGATTTTAATTAATGACATCATATTGGGGTACCACATCTCAGCTAAAGGCATCCAAGTGGATCCAAAAAAAATCAAGGTAATATTAAACTACCCAACTCCGCGTTCGCAAAAAAAGGTACACAGTTTTGTAGGATATGCCGGTTACTACCGTCGCTTTATTGAAAATTTCTCATCCATTGTTTGTTTTTCTTAACAAAATTCTGAGTTTTTGTGGACAAAAAATTGCCAGCATGCACTTGAAGAACTGAAATCCGAAATGTTTGAAGATCTTGTCTTGACGGGGTCCGATTGGTCCCTCCCATTTCATATCTCTACGGATGCATCAGACACCACCATTGGCGATGTTCTAGGACAACTAGAAGGAAATGATCCATATGCAATCTACTACGTCAACAAAAATCTCTCATCCGTAGAACTAAATTATATGGTAACAGAGAAAGAGTTTCTTGCGATAATACATGCAATTAATAAATTTTGGCATTACATCATAGGATATCCAATAACTCTGCACACTGACCATGCTGCCATAAAATATTTAATGAACAAGCATATCACTAATGGTAGGGTAACTAGGTTGTTGTTATTACATGAACATGATATAACCATATTGAATAAACTAGGGAAAGATAACGTAGTGGCTGATTTTCTTTCAAGACTTACATCTAACGAAAATGAGACGCATGTAGAAGATTATTTCCCCGATGAGCACCTATATGCGGTTTCTACTAACTCTCCTTAGTTTGCAGATATCACTAATTACTTGGCTGTAGGTAGACTGCCACATCATTTATCTCCAAAGGAGCGACAAAATATCATCAAACAAAGTTGGATATTCTCATGGATTGATGAATCTCTTTTATATAGGATTAGATCTCATCATCAAGAGATGTGTGTGAGAAGACGAGATCTAAAAAATCTTGAAAGATTGCCATAATGGTCCATGTGGGGCACACTTTGCAAACACGAGGACTGGGTACAAGGAATTTCATCAAGGGTACTATTGGCCCACTATCTTCAAGGTTCCAAGGAATATGTAAAAAGGTGCGATAGTTTCCAGCACATGGGAAGATCGGTGCAATCACACGAGATGCCATTACAACCACAGTTGGTATTGGAACCCTTTGATAAATGGGCCCTGGACTTTGTAGGGCCGATCAATCCTCCTTCCCACCATAACTCCTACATCATAGTATGCACAAATTATGTCAAAAAGTGGAATGAAGCCAAGGCACTCCCGACCGCGACAAAACAAGCAGTAGTGGGATTTATTCATGAATAAATTTTCACTAGATTCAGGATACCTTGGGAAATAGTTACTGATGGAGGGACTCAATTCACTTCAATACTCATTAGATACTTGATGGAAAGATACAATATCAAACACAGTGTTACCACACCATATTATCTGTAGGAAAATGGACAGGGAGAAGGGACAAACCAAATTCTTGAGGCCATCATCACCAACACTGTTAGACTACACCTCAAGGACTAGGCCGACAGACTACTTGAAGCTCTATGGGCCTACTGGACAACATGGAGGACTACTATTGGCTGCACCCCATATGAATTGGTGTATGGAAAAAGAGTACTATTTCCGATTGAAACAAATATATAGACACTTAGAACAACTGTACAACTTGGAATGGACTTAACTGAAGCTCAAAAGCAAAGACTCCTCCAGATCAATGACCCAGATGAACTTCTCCAGGATGCCTTGCACCACATAACAATAATACAAAATCAAAGATTTCATTGGCACGATAAGTTCATCAAGAAGAAGAAATTAAATTTTTGAGACTGGGCCTTGTTATTTAAATCCAAGTTCAAATATTTTACAGGGAAGTTCCACACTCGATGGCTTTGGCCTTATGATATTTATACTTTATATGACAACAGAGCCATCAAAATTTGCACCATTGACAACGAGAGAACTCCTCTGATGGAAAATGGACACATTGATTATATCATAGACCTCTATCCAAGGAAGCCTTTCTGAAGAGGATCACTAGTTGATGGACCGATGATGACCTAGAGATCGTTAAGTAGGGGAAATCCCTGGCGAATGATTCATTCCAGCTTAAAAAAAAATAAAAAAAATGCACCCATGTATGAAAACCCTTAGGCGCATGCTTGGGGGGATTTTTTGTGAAAATTAGCCCATGCTGGCACATGACATGCTAAAAAAAAAGAAAAAAAGAAAAAAAAGGGGACTTCACGGTTTCGTGATGGTTTTGTCAGGATCCTTTTGATCAAGTTTTTTTAATAAAGTATTGATTTTTAATAAATAATTTTTTAGGATATGCAGTGGGGAAGAATGTTGTTGCTGCAAATGCTGTTGCTACAACTTTGAACACTATCGCTGCAACCCTGGATTGTTGTTGCTGCAACTCTACTACTCCACTGCTAAGATACCGACAACCGATTTGGGCAAAGACGACTTTGTTGAGGAAAAGATATGAAATGATCTTACTCAAGCATTTTCAGATCTTACTTGGCTAAAGAAAGATAGACGAGAATATCACCCTATGTTTATAGCCATAAAAAATTGTTTTCTAATCCACAAGTATTGGTTACAAGGGCTTAGGATGATTTTATTATAAATAAAAGATTGATGAAAAGTTCAATATTTATGTAATTTTATGAATATAACATATGCAAAAATAAATGTAGAGACAGAAGTAAAAATACCAAGTCAATAATTAACACAGATGAGACATAAAGCAATCACTTATTTCATTC
>JASDQU010107096.1:14882-32235 GCA_032191745.1 Picea mariana
AATAAAAACCCACTTGGTGCTTTAAGTTCCTAAGTCACTTTTCACTTTCTAATTTAAAGTTCACTTTACCACTTATAAAGTGACTTTATGAAAAAGACCCACTTTTAAGTTGTGGACCACATTCCTAGGTAAAATATTAAAAACCCATAGGAACCACTTGTCCAAGGTACAAATCATCATTAAAATTCAACAATATGTGGTGTTTCCAATGGATATTCGTTCTCAAATACTCCTAGCCTTCCAGACAAGTGTTCAACAGGTTTTAGATCAAACTTTTAAAAAGATGAAACTTGTTCTCCAGGAAGCATGTTAGATAGAGATCAACGACATTTATATCATGTCTACATATAATAAAGAATGATATGCTTGGTATGATTTATAAGTCGATTGTGATGATTGGTATATGGATAGTTGTCATTTTTGAGATGATAACTATTTTCATATTTTATTTGATGACTACTTCACCTTCTGTAGAGAACATCAATATGACAGATTATGAGCCAATCATTATTACCAGTGTCCAACCTGCATATTTTACAGCGGTATTATTCCTTCCAGATTCAACTATGACCCTTTCCCACTATGTGGGTGGATCTTCTTATTTGGATCCACATGACATGTGTCAGTGTTTGAAACATCATTTTCAGTTGGTTATTGGGTTTCAATATCTTCTGCGTGGAGGTCACATGAGCACTTGGACATGGGACCCCGACTTAAAATGGCGGTTGGACTACTTCAGCATGGCGGCTTTCATTTCTACACGGGACCTTGGTTCTCTAGTATACTTTAGCACTATGGTCCACACTTATCCATGGGACCCTGGTATATGGTTGTACACCCTTATATCAAGTGTTGAAGACAACACTTTCATAAGGGGGATGGAGTGTTAGGTAGCTAGAGAGGTAGTGGAGGCCATTCAATGTAAGGTGGACTAGGTCCAATATATTATTAAATAAGGTCAACTATGGTAGTTAGATATAATAAATGTAAGATGATTTACTAGAAGGTTCTATTTCTAGAAGGTTCTACTTCTAGAAGGTTCCTCCTTTAGAATGTTTTTAGGTGGTTGGTAGCACTATATAAATGAGTTTAAACAATGTAATGGGGTACTTAACAGATTCAAACTTTGTAGATATTAGGGTTTTAAGATGATCCCATGGTAATTGAGAGGAAGAGTGTTGTTTATAAACACTTAAACAATGAAGTAGATCTTAAGAAGATTTCAAAGAGTCATTTGAAGTGTCATAATGACACATAACATTGTATACTTTCAGTTTTTCTAGAAATATCAAATATATTGATTTTTTTCTTTGGAAAAAAAATCTCAAAGATAATTGTGAAGTGCATACAATCTGCATGCCAAATGAGGCTAGAGCTTCATCAATAAATAGGTTTTACCCCTAAGAATCGAAAGGGTGGGAGGTACGGGGGGAGTATCCATGATCTCTGAGGAAAAGAGGTTGTTTATTATGCCCATGATCTCCGAGGAAAAAAGGTTGTTTAATATGATTGGGGGCTGGAAATGTCTCAAACAATCTCACAAAGGCTTACTCATTGTGGCCAGGTCTCATCATTGCCAAGGAAGAAGTTATTAGTACCTTAATAGTGCTCAAAGACTCCATGTTGGTTATTTAAGCAGTGATGGATCAAATTACTCCCCGGGGGAGCAAATTGAGCTCTCTCATCCATAACATCACAAAATCATCTCCTATTTTGACAAGGTTTCGTTTTATCATATTAAAAGGGAGTTGAATGGTGAAGCATACCATTGGGCCAAGGTGGCCTCATACTTGGGTCTTGGTTTCTTAATAAAAAATGAGGTTCCAAGCTTTACCCCAATTCCTTAAATATTTGAATGACACCCAAACCAATATATATTCAATACGCATCAACAACCGGAAGTGATTTTGGGATAGATGGGATGTGGCCTTCACAACGTCCATGCTTGGATCATCTGGCCTCGATCGAGGTAATTAATTGCAAAATAATTCATTCCCTTTTGATATATGGGACATCGTCGAACACATGGCTCACCTAGTTTTTCTTGTTGGTCATTTCAACTTGTGTTTTGAGGAATGGGAGACTTGGCAACGAGCCTAGTCAAGTTTTAGTGGTATTTTGTGGAACTCTAGTGTAGGAACAATGTTATACTTGGAGACACTGTGTAGAGGCATTCATGGGGAGGCGGCTTCAAGTTGCATCAAATCTTCATTGCGGGTAATTTCTCTCGTTTTAGCTAGGCAAGCCCTGGTTACTCAGTTCATACTTTTGGTGCCTGTTACTTCTGGTATTTTTCAAGTTTTAGTAAGGAACAATCAGAACATAGCTCTTTTGGTCCTTTTAGCTTATTAAAAGATATGCATTAGCAAATGATATTTGGGGTTTGTTTGGTGACAGGTGCTCAAATTGACATCTTTGTTGCACCCGTCTAATACCTTTTTGTACATTATTTTCCCATTTCCATTCCATCTTAATACACTTTTCATCCACAATGATGCATTTTTGGTTAATGTATCTCAACATGCCATTTCAATAATGATTCTTATGCATTTTTATGAGATTATCACCTTTTGTGCTAACAATTGTATACAGGAACAAGGTTGCATAGGTACCTTCCCAACACAAGAGCTGGAATTTCTGAGTATGAGCTGCTACAACTCCTTGTCCAACACGCTTGATATAAGGGAAATTTTTGAGTATGAGCTGCAATTTATGAGTATGAGTTGCTACAACTCTCGTTGCTGCAACTCTCAGTGCTGCGACTTTCACTGTGTTGCGACTCTTGCCTCGCTGTAGTTGCAACTCTGACTATAGGACCGTTGTTGCAAATTTGAGTCAAGTGTTGCGACTCCGCATTTATCATAACAACTCATCCAATTGTTATCCAGGGATCAAACAATGAGCCAAACAATCACGTAGGAACATGACATGGACAATTAGACGCCAGAAAGGAATATACAACTCAACCACCACTTGCCATGGCCGATTTAGTCAGGATGTGCTCGATTTTTGCTATCTTTTGGAGAAAACAATGTAACAAGACGAGACAATGCGATTCTTGTGGCTTTCCATCAATTCTCTTAGTTAATTTAGGAAGAAATCATTGTATATAAAACCCCCACTTTCTCAGAGCCAGGGGATGGAGAAAAAACAAAAGAAAGTTTGGGAACATAATTGTATTGATCTACAAATTTTTGTTTAATGGAAAGTTTCGTTTTGTTTCTGTCCAATTAATGGTGTGTTGAGCATTTAAGTGCCTATTGGGTTCATAGACTAGTACCTCGTCTAAGGAGGTAGGCCCCCCTCCTTAGCTCGGTATTGTTTGTATTTTTTCTATTTAATAGAAGTAGTTGTAACATCTTTTCTATCATTTCATTTAGTTTCAACAATTCCTCTATTAACATCTTGTTGCAACTCCAGTGCTTTGCATTGCTGTAACTCAATGCCAACATTGCAGGGTATTGTTTTTCGATTGATGAGTGCATAGCTGTAGCATCTCTTATTTATTTTTATTTATTTCAAGCTTTTCCTCTGTTTAACACTTCTCTGTAACTTTAATATTTGCCTTGCTGCAACTCTCGTTGTTGCAACTTTGCATTACAACATTTAGCTTTCTAGTTAACAATTGCGTGGTTTGTAGTTTGAGATAGTTTATTTCCTTTGTTTACAAGCACGGTGTGGTTTGATTCCTATAGCTTGAGGCTTGTTGCATCTCAATACATGAACCGTAACATATATGTTGCATTAATCAAGATCATCCTAATACTTTCCTGCAAGTGTGATTTACTTTTTTGCAAGTGTGATTTACTTTTTCGCAAGTGATTTATTTTCCTACAAGAGTGATTTACTTTCTCACAAGTGTGACATTTACTTTCCTGCAAAAGTGTGTTTTCATTCCTGCAAATGTGAATTTGATTACAAGTAGTGTGGTTTAGTTTGGTGACTTGATAAAACATTTTTATATTTTGCCTTGTGACATTCATTTGGAAGCACGACAACTCATTGGAAATTACAACATTATACATGCATATATAGTGTATGACAGTTCATAAGTTCAATACGACCTCATATTTATAATTAAATGTACAACTTTTCACTCGCTCACTAATTTAATTAGGAAGTAATTGAAAAGTCCATCATTTTTGGCATCGTTGCTGGGGATTTGTCAAAAGTATAGTTGTTGTTTTGGTGCCGTTTGGATTTTCATTACAATAGATTGAGTGCTATGATTTCTTTTCAGCAATTTGTAGAATGTTTTTCTAATATTTTCTATGCACAAAGTTAGGGATCAACGAGGTAGATTCATTAATTCATTTGAAAATCCCTGTAAAACTAACAATGCAAGTCATTCTCAAGAGGGAAAGGAGCCCAGTGGATTGAACTATTTTTCACCTACAACAAGTTTTCTTGCGAAGAAGATACCTGAGACCTCCACTGAAGAATCCGAGACTGTACAAGGTTCAATGCAAATAAAGATTCTGCCTTCAGAAGGTTTGATCAATGAACATTACCACTTAGGGGAGTTCATCTTTCCTAAAACACCTTCAAAAGATATCCCTCGGAGGGAGATTACAAACAAAATTGTCAAAGAAGAAACCCTTTCCTTCAAATTTCCAATTAGAGGATCAAATGAGGAGACCAAAATGAAGAATATCCTTCACTCAGCCTTACCGAGTTTTCATGGCCTATTCGAAGAAGACCCCAACACCTTCCTCTTCGAATTCAACGTGCTTTGTAGAAGTTATGATTACGTATCGTATGCCCAAAAAATGAAATTTTTTCTTGCCACACTCAAGAACGTTGTACTACGTTGGTTCATGGGCCTTGGTAGGGACAACATACGCACATGGGAACAGATGACGCAAAAATTCCTAGAGAAGTATCAATATTATTTTAAGGATAAGGAAAGGAGGGAGGAAGTCTTTGGAATGACATAATAAGAAGATGAGAGCCTTGAGGATTATGTTGAAAGATTTAAATATCATTTGTGAAGAGAAAGGAAATGAGATTTGGCTCATGAAACACGACATGTCTTATTCTTGAGAGGAATCCAAGATGATTGCATTGAACTTCTTAACTTGAAGGGCGGAGGAGATATCTCTCAAAAAGATTATGATATCATCTTGGAACTTTGTTGCAAATATTCCAGAGGTACTTCAAAAATGGGCGAAGGACCAAGATATATATTAACAAAGACTGGAAATACTGTTGAAGTGGAGTTACAAGAGCAGAAATTGGGAACATTGCAAACGAAGAAAAAGAGGGAGGAACCAAAGCTTTCTTTGGCTATATTTTTCCCAAAATGCAGAAGGATATACCCGCTGAAGGAATTTCCATTGGATAAAATTGAGGTTTGCAGAATATGTAGTGAAGACCATGCTACTAACAATTGTCCATCCCTACCAGGATTGAAAGTTGTATACCAGAAAGCCGAGGAACCGAAGTAGCTATGCTTATGTATACCAGAAAGCTAAGGAACTGAGACAACTATGCTTTGTTTCTCAGAAATGACCATGGCAACCCAAACCTCAAGGTATGGTTCAAGACCAATCACAATATTTGAATTCATATTGGACTAACCCTTCCATGCAGTATACTTCTCAGCCATGGTGTCTGCCAACACAACACTGGGTGGCTCCTCCTCCTCCAACCCAGTTATGGAAACAAGGATGGATAAATCCCACTTTAGGAGGCTCTTAACTGGCCATAACACAACCACCCATGTAACTTCTTCCCCCTCCACAGAGGCAGGAATCCAAATCATCCCCTTGACCACATTTACCTGCACAACCTATCCCTAAACCTAATAACGAGAGGCCAACCCAACCAACACAAGTTGTCCAACTTGCCACCTACCCCACCTATTCCATCTTTTCCCTAGACTTCCATGATATCCATATTTGATCTGGGAAGACATTAACCAAGGATCAACCTCCTGTTTTCATTGAAGATTTGAATGAGGATGTATGGAATGAAGAACCAAAACATGAACAATCTCATGAACCTTTGAAAGCTGATCATGCCCACCTTGAACTCCAAAACCCACCCTATCCAAAAAGATTAAACCTAGAGAAACCTGCTACCCACTCCGAGTTTGACTTCTTGGGGGCACTCAAGAATGTGTGTTAAAATACCACTGTTCCAAGCCATCAAAGATGTACCTATCTATTCAAAAGAGGTACAAGAACTTTGTTTAAGAAAACCTGGAAGAAAAATGAATGATCCCAAAAATATCCATGTTATGGGTACTGTCAGAGTTAATGATGGGGGGAGTTTTCGCAGCCAAATATTATGACCCTAGTAGCCTGATAGTTAATGTGTAGATTAATAATACACTCATTAGCAACAAATTATTCAAACTTGGTGTTGGAATTAATGTTATGACGTGAGAGACCATGGAAACCTTAGGACTCACTAATTTTAAGGAAACCCCAACTCTACTCAAACTTATTGACATATCAACTATCAAACCAGAGGGAATCTTAAAAGATGTAGTGATATTCATCGATTCATGGTAATATCTTGTCAAATTTATGATATTACAACCCAAAAACTCTCTAGGGGGGTACCCTTTAATTCTAGGGAGGCCTTGGCTGACCACTGTTGATGCTTACATCGGTTGTAGGTTGGGAAACATGACCATCTCCCACGAGACCTCTACAAAACAATTAACCTTGTATCCTCCCACCAAATCTAGCATAGATTTTGAAACACCACTCTGGGCTGACGAAGAAGACAACAATAAAGAAGGAGAAGCTCATCAAGTCCTCTCTATAGATCAATACTTAGCCATCAAAGAGAAAATAGAGGATGATGAAATCAATTATTTCATAGCCTCTTCTTCTTCCTCATCCAATTCACAGGTTATTGAGCATGTTATGCACCCAAAAACATAGGTTTCTCTTGCTTCAACAAGCATCTCACCTTTAGAACATGAATCCTCAGTTGAAAAAGACCAAGGGTCCACCACAAAGATCATAGAAATAAGCCTCGAGAAAACCATGAACATCAATTGGGGATTGAATGAACAATAAAAAGAATAACCGGTTAAAGTGCTACAAAAGCACAAAGATGCCTCCACATGGGATTACTTTGACACGAAGGGAATCCATTCTAACTTTTGCACTCACCATATATGCATTCAATAAGGATCGATACCCATCCGCCAGCCTCAGCACCGAATGAATCCAACGTTGAGGGACATAATTAAGGAAGAGCTACATAAATTGCTTGCAACTAACTTTATCTATCTAATTTTTGACAACCAATGGGTCTTCTCTCTTGTCATTGCACCAAAGAAGAATGGTAAACGTAGGATTTGTTTGGACTACCGAGAACTCAACAAAGCAACACAGAAGGAACATTTTCCCCTTCCATTCATTGACCAGGTCCTCGATACGTTAGTAGGGAATAATTTCTTTCATCAATGGATTCAACGGATATAACCAGATCTACATCACACTTGAGGATTATGACAAAACACCGTTTACCTATCCATGGAGGGCATTTTCCTATCGGGTTTTTCCATTTGAGTTATGTAATTCTCCTACCACTTTCAAAGAGCTGTAATTGGTATATTCTCTGATTTAATTTACGATTGTGTGGAAATATATATGGATGACTTGATGACATATGACAATGAATTTGACGAGGCATTGAAAAATTTAGAGAAAACAATAATAAGGTGTAAAAAATCAAATGTTACCCTCTATAATGAGAAATGTGCAATGATTTTAATTAATGACATCATATTGGGGCACCACATCTCAGCTAAAGGCATCCAAGTGGATAAAAAAAAATCAAGGTAATATTAAACTACCCAACTCTGCGTTCGCAAAAAAAAGTACAAAGTTTTGTAGGATATGCTGGTTACTACCGTCGCTTTATTGAAAATTTCTCGTCCATTGTTTGTTTTTATTAACAAAATTCTGAGTTTTTGTGGACAGAAAGTTGCCAGCATGCACTTGAAGAACTGAAATCCGAAATGTTTGAAGATCTTATCTTGAGGGGGTCTGATTGGTCCCTCCCATTTCATATCTCTACGGATGCATTAGACACCGCCATTGGCGATGTTCTAGGACAACTAGAAGGAAATGATCCATACGCAATCTACTACGTCAACAAAAATCTCTCATCCGTAGAACTAAATTATATGGTAACCGAGAAAGAGTTTCTTGCAATAATACATGCAATTAATAAATTTCGGCATTACATCATAGGATATCCAATAACTCTACACACTGACCATGCTGCCATAAAATATTTAATGAACAAGCATATCACTATTGGTAGGGTAACTAGATTGTTGTTATTACATGAACATGATATAACCATATTGAATAAACTAGGGAAAGATAACGTAGTGGCTGATTTTTTTTCAAGACTTACATCTAACGAAAATGAGCCACATGTAGAAGATTATTTCCCCGATGAGCACCTATTTGCGGTTTCTACTAACTCTCCTTAGTTTGCAGATATCACTAATTACTTGGCTGTAGGTAGACTGCCACATCATTTATTTCCAAAGGAGTGACAAAATATCATCAAACAAAGTTGGATATTCTCATGGATCGATGAATCTCTTTTATATAGGATTAGATCTCATCATCAGGAGATGTGTGTGAGAAGACGAGATCTAAAAAATCTTGAAAGATTTCCATAATGGTCCATGTGGGGCACACTTTGCAAACATGAGGACTGGGTACAAGGCATTTCATCAAGGGTACTATTGGCCCACTATCTTCAAGGTTCCAAGGAATATGTAAAAAGGTGCGATAGTTTCCAGCACATGGGAAGATCGGTGCAATCACACGAGATGCCATTACAACCACAGTTGGTATTGGAACCCTTTGATAAATGGGCCTTGGACTTTGTAGGGCCGATCAATCCTCCTTCCCACCATAACTCCTACATCATAGTATGCACAAATTATGTCAAAAAGTGGATGGAAGCCAAGGCACTCCCGACCGCGACAAAACAAGCAGTAGTGGGATTTATTCATGAAGAAATTTTCACCAGATTTGGGATACCTTGGGAAATAGTTACTGATGGAGGGACTCAATTCACTTCAATACTCATTAGAGACTTGATGGAAAGATACAATATCAAACACAGTGTTACCACACCATATTATTTGCAGGAAAATGGACAAACCAAATTCTTGAGGCCATCATCACCAACACTGTTAGACTACACCTCAAGGACTGGGCCGACAGACTACCTGAAGATCTATGGGCCCATTGGACAACATGGAGGACTACTGTTGGCTGCACCCCATATGAATTAGTGTATGGAAAAAGAGTACTATTTCTGATTGAAACAAATTTATAGATACTTAGAACAACCGTACAACTTGGAATGGACTTAACTGAAGCTCAAAAGCAAAGACTCCTCCAGATCAATGACCCAGATGAACTTCTCCAGGATGCCTTGCACCACACAACAGTAATACAAAATCAAAGAGTTCTTTGGCACGATAAGTTCATCAAGAATAAGAAATTAAATTTTTGAGATTGGGCCTTGTTATTTAAATCCAAGTTCAAAGATTTTACAGGGAAGTTCCACACTCGATGGCTTTGGCCTTATGATATTTATACTTTATATGACAACAAAGCCATCGAAATTTGCACCATTGACAACGAGAGAACTCCTCTGATGGAAAATGGACACATTGATTATATCATAGACCTCTATCCAAGGAAGCCTTTATGAAGAGGATCACTAGTTGATGGACTGATGATGACCTAGAGATCGTTAAGTAGGGGAAATCCCTGGCGAATGATTCATTCCAGCTTAAAAAAAAAAAAAAATGCACCCATGTATGAAAACCCTTAGGCGCATGCTTGGGGGGATTTTTTGTGAAAATTAGACCATGTTGGCACATGACATGCTAAAAAAAAAGAAAAAAAGAAAAAGAAGGGCACTTCACGGTTTCGTGATGGTTTTGTTAGGATCTTTTTGATCAAGTTTTTTTAATAAAGTATTGATTTTTAATAAATATTTTTTTAGGATATGCAGTGGGGAAGAATGTTGTTGTTGCAAATGCTGTTGCTACAACTCTGAACACTATCGCTGCAACCCTGGATTGTTGTTGCTGCAACTCTACTACTCCACTGCTATGATACCGACAACCGATTTGGGCAAAGACGACTATGTTGAGGAAAAGATATGAAATAATCTTATTCAAGCATTTTCAGATCTTACTTGGCTAAAGAAAGATAGACGAGAATATCACCCTATGTTTATAGCCATAAAAAATTGTTTTCTAATCCACAAGTATTGGTTACAAGGGCTTAGGCTGATTTTATTATAAATAAAAGATTGATGAAAAGTTCAATATTTATGTAATTTTATGAATATAACAGATGCAGAAATAAATGTAGAGATAGAAGTAAAAATACCAAGTCAATAATTAACACAGATGAGACATAAAGAAATCACTTATTTCATTCCAATTTATCGAAGAATCGTTCTCTTTACAAAATTCCCTGAGGAAGTTTGGACCAAAGTCAAACTTAGATGTCTACGATGAAAACCATACAAAATGACTTATGTCAGAAAGTAAAAAAACCGAGTTTTAAAATTTGGATCAACTTGCCACAGATTGCTGCCCACTCAACTCTGCACAATATCCTTTATCAGTCATGAAATTTAATTCACAAACAGACAAGTCTACATAGACTATCAAAGATAGATCGACACCTCTGAAAAACAAGAGTCTGAATGATGTAATTCAGCCTTGAATCTTGCTGTCTACAATAGGACTCTTAGTATGATTTCTCCTTCTATTCTTCCCTTGTTCCTCCTTCTCTTTTTGCCTTTAAGCAATCATAATTAGTTGAAGTAGTTAAACTACATCTTTTAGTTAAGTTAACTAAAACTCAACTAACTTTTAGTTTAGGGGGAAAATTAATAAAATAATAATAAGGTTTTTTAATAAATAATAACTAGTAGGTGGGACCCCTTGTGACTCCCTTTAGTTTCTTTAACAAGCATAAACACAATTAGTTAATCAATCAAACACATCCCTCCTTGTGGCTCTCATCATCACTCTCATAATTTGAAAATTAATATCAATGATATTTGAAACCATATAAAAAAATATAATATCCAACATATCCAAAAATAGTGTGTTGTCCAAAAACTTTAGAAGTCAACTGTTCTCAACAATCAATAAGTAAAAACACTCAAAAACCATATTTTCCACTTTGGGAGGCAATTTTCCCCTTGTTGCTGCTGTCTCCCTTTGATTTCTCTGAATTTGCCGTAGGTTGTGTGGAGCCTTTAGGCCTAATATCACTGATAACATGAGAGAAATCATCTCTCAAATGCATGCGGGATGAAATGGATTTTGACGAGTCATTTGAGGGAGATGAGGGGGCAACAACAACTTTTCCTTTATCGGGTGCATGGTGGGCTTAAGTTTTTAACCTCTTTCTTGCGTGGGAAGACTGTACTGGTGAGTGTGCAGGGGAAACTTGGACAATTGGGTTAACCGGTGGAGGAGGAGTAGGTAGAGACAAATTGGGCCAACCACGATGTTGGGAGACTGCCGGGTGGACAATCTCTTGCCATCCTTCATTTTCAGGGACTTCAGGTTGTAATGAGACATGAGGGGGAACTGGGATACCAAGGATATGTGGGGCTTGGAAAGGAGGCCTTTCTAGCCTAGGTTGTGTTATAACCCTATATTTCATAGGATCAACTGGTGACTGGAATTTTTTTACTCTTGATGTAATTTGGTTGGAAATAATATTTTATTTTAGCAAATTATTTTCAAAAAGAAAATAAAAAGAAAAGAGAAAAAAGAAAAGAAAAGAAAGAAAAGAAAAAGAATAAAAGAGGGCATAAAAGAAAATGGATAAAAGCCCCATGCAATAATAATGACTTGATCCATACAGTTTAATCATGGTTAGGTCTTTTGAATTTACGTTGATAGGCTTAGTGAATAAGACTTGGCTAAACTGTTTAACCTTAGCCAAGTAGATAGGTTAGTTAGTGAATAAATTTGATCAAACTGTTCAAACTTGATCAAATAGCCCCAAGATAGAGTAAAATATTAGTCCAACAGTTTAATCTAGGCTAATTGTGTAGGTAGGTAGGATAGAACATAGGCTAGCTAGTTTTTCCTTCAATAAAACATGCATGATGATCGATGGAAATTCATGATTTTGATGTTTGAAGTGTGTTTCCTAACTCCATGGTGAAAAAATGCAAGGGAAGCAGCGCAAAAACCCACCAAAAATCACTATCCTAAGTTGGTTGCGTGTTTTGATTCGTGCCCGGAAATTAAAAAGTGCACATAGATCTACGACCGATCTCACGATGCTTAGATCGATGGATGACAAGAAATTCTGGACCCCCCCGACCGTTCTATCTCTAATGGTGGGGGGGGGGTCCGATATAGTGGTATTCCTAGGTGGGTTCCATCCTAATGTGGCACAAAGCTGTGATGTTGGACCCCCCTCGCTCCAAACCGGTTACTGCCTACCCCCCCCTCCGATATACCGCCATACCAGTTTTGTTTTACCACTGCCGCCTTATGACATCACACTCCACTTCCTCACTGTCTCGTGATGTAACACCCCACTACCACTCATCACTGGTCATATCCCATACTTTGTCAGCGTACCTTGTCCACCATTCACCTACCACATGTCATATTTCCCCCACTCATTACCATCCATGTCACCCTCACACACCTTTGACCCATCACTGGCCCGTTGTCTCATCCCTAGATATCCGTTGGCCAATTAATACAGGCTAACGTATCCATTAGTTTGCTGAACTGTCCCCTGCACCCAACGGATACCCGTTCGCCCAAACTTAATTCCGTTCCCTCGCCATTTTCACACTGTTCACACTCTCCGCACACCAGAAGCTCTGTTTCCTCACCATTACAGTCAGTGACCCAGCCATAGCCATTACCCGCTAACATTTTTGTTTCAAATTGCAGGTACCCGTTGAAGTGATGGCGCCGAAATCCAAATAGTCAGAAATCAAGGAAAATCCTTTCCTTCCGCCTCCCGTCGATCTCGACCGGATCCCTCTAGCCGACAAAGACTACCTCATCTCCGAGCCAAGATGTGATTTTGATTTCGCTGAGCTATATACATGGCTTAGAGAAATTTTCCAAGACCAGAGTGATGAGATAGGACTCTAGGAGTCCAATCTCCCACTGTACATGTTTCCCCAGATTCACCGTTTCCTGGAATTCACCCTCAAGTGTCAGGCTCATTACCTTCCCGACCAGAGATCTATCGTGTCATCCTCCGGAGAAACCCTATTCACTATCACCTCTGAAGCCATTGACGAAATGCTGCAAATAACCAGAGCTGAAGCCTTCTGTCCTTTAACTCTTGAGATCCTAACCGACATGTATCATAAGTTGTCCTTTCCGCAGAGAGCACATATCTTCGAAATATTCCTTCCCGAGAACGCCTCAATAGCCAAGACCAATCCACCCTATCGATCATCGATTTTCTTGGTGAAAGGAAATCAAATCATTTCCGCCCTCTACAGCCTACTTGGATACTACTAAGATGAATGGGTGGATGAGCCAATTTTGGGTTACCTGTCCATTTTCTCTACTGAGGGAAGCCCCACAGTGCAGTTCAATTACAACGCCTTCCTGGCTAACAACATTCACGACCAGTTGTTCAAATTTCCTACATAAGGCATGTTCCGGTACTCCTCAGTACTGGCGTACATGTTCTTGTTTTATCAAGCAGATAAGTTCCTTCTCCCCATGCAAAAGCTAGACCAAAATGGCAGGCCACAACCTGTCACCTTTTAGACTTCATTATTGAGAAGGAACTCAACAAAGTTCAGTTTTAAGCAATTCATAGAGCAGTTTTACCACCCAGTGGTAATCATGCTTAGTGGCAGGTAAGAGCAGAGGATAAATGAAGAGATCCAAAGACTATTACACCTCTCGGATCTCGCCAAGATGGGAGACTGGTATCTGTATCAAAATCACATGAAGATCAGAGTATATGGATGTGAGTTAGCTCCCTATAAGCTGCCGAAATACTTCCTTGTTAGAATATTCTCCTTGGAGTACATCAGGCAAATGATCAATTCAAATGATATACATTTTGTATCTTTGAAGAAAAAACAACAGTTGAGAATTAAAGGGCAGATATGATCTTTTATTTGTAACAGTCAAGCTGCAGGGGAAGAAGCAAGCAAACTACTCAAGGAAATGAAATTTCACATCAATTCCCCTTGGCATTATGATCCGTGTGGCATTATAGCAGAAATGCGATTCAAGAATAAAGTTCCCCATACACTTATGTGCCCAAACAAGAGATCGAGAAATATATGAATCAAACAGAGTGGGAGGCCAACACTCTGGAAGACATTGAATCCCAGCCTCCTCCAACTGTCATCTCACAAACCACTACACCACAGGTACCCAAGGAGAAAAGACTCAGGAAGGATGTCTCACCTTCAGTCACTGAAGTGTCATCAGAAAAGTTCCAGGTTTACACAAAAGGCCCAAGATCAGTCACACAACTGCCAGGTCTGGAGAGGAAGAGACCCAGTCTACCATAGTTGTTGAGGGAGATCATTCATCACTTTTCTCCAATATCCCGCATATCATATCTACTTCTTCATCTAAGAAGCAGACTGACACCTCACTGATCAACCAACCAACTCAAGGGGCTGCAAAGTTGAGTATTTTTGAGAAATACGATATGATTAAGAGGAAAAATGAGAGGTTGGCCAGCAACACTTATGCTCAATTCTGGAAGCAAACATCAACAACATAGAATAGGCTACTATCTTCTTTCGACACAGAGAAGGGGAGAATGTACATGGCCTTTCTACAGGCACAAGTACCTCATCCAAAGAAAATCACTGACTACAAAAGATCCACACTTGAATTTGATGCTAAGGCTGTACATCCAACTGACCAGATGGATCTGCATAGGCAGACTGGAGAGATGGTTTTCTCAACATTGGCCAATGCTTCCACTTTTGTTGCCAAATTACAGGTTTCTCTGAACAATGTTCAAACCCAATTAAAGCTGGAGAAAATATCTTCTTTTGCAAAGGATAACAAGATTAAGTCTCTAGAAGAATTGGTGCTCAAAATTGGGTATGACCCCTCAAATGTGAAAGTAGTTGAGGAGATTCTCAAGAAAAAGAATGCTGACATAGCATCTTTGAGGAAACAACTAAAGATGTCTACTACAGAAGACTCACAAGCCAAAGAGATGGATGAGACAGAAGGCGAGGAGGAGGAGATGCTAAAGTTGATCATAGAACAGAGTGCACAGATAAAAGAGATGGAAGCAGAGCTAAAAAGGTTAGTAAAGGAGAAGGAACATGCAACACACATGGAAGTCATCCCACTGAGTGCAGTTCCCTTCACAGGAGTTAGCACAGTAACAATATCAGCAACGACCACAACATAACTTCCATCAGTCACCCCATTAACAACTCTAGAAAAATTTGTGGAGCTAGAAAGATCAAAGGAAGAGATGACCTTACAAGAATCGGAAATCAAAAGGCTCGAAAAAGAGATAGAGAATCTCTAGGAGCTTAAATCTTCTTTCCAAGCAAGCTACAATACAGAGAGACACACATCAGAAAAACTGAAGTAGGAGCTACAACAACTGCAAAAGTAGACAGTTGTGGGCAAAACACTAACAGAATCCAAAGAGACCATTTGGATGGATATCTCCAAATCCATAAATGAAATCTGGCCCATGGTGCAAATCATGTTTGAACAACATGAACTGGTGTTGAGGAGCAGGCAGGCTATCGACATGATAAAGGGAGAGATGGGAGAAATTCCCACAGAGGAAAAAAAAATCATCAGGTTTCTTAATTCGAAGACTAAGGAAGAGCTGGAAGACCTGAAGATTGAAGATAGGACGAAGACTATCCTCGAGGTCAAGAGAGTTCTGACCAAAAGAGGACTGATATTGCAATTGGAGGAGAAAGCCCAGAATATGGATGTCAGAGTCCAGAAATTCTTCAGCAAGCTTGATGTTTTACAGAAGAAAGGCCTTCCGAGTTTACTGGCTCTAAATGATAAGCTGATGACACTCTCTGACTAAAAGCAAAAGATCTCCATGGTGGCAAAGGAAAACTCTAAGTTTTCAGGAATACAAGGCAGTATAACTGGCAAGGCATTCCTAGAGACTCTGCAGTTGGATCTCAGCATCCAGTATGAAATCAAGCATATCTTCATCATCAAGCCAAATTTCGCAAAATACATAGAAATGGATGAAGTGTACCACAGACCACTGAAAGTCACCATTCCAAATCAACAGAGATGGGAGGAGTTGTGCGAATTGATCGAGTAGAAGATTAGGTGGACATACAAGTCAACATGTTGAACAGTCAAAGTCAAGTGAATGACTCACCAATGGCCTTCCCCAAAATCAACGTGAAGAATCCGACATATCATCCACAGTTCCTACAATTTTGTATCTTGTTAGCTAGTTAGTTAGATTTAGAATCCACCACGTCTTGATCATTAATGACAGGGTCGTTTGTAATTTTTGTTATAAATACTTCAAACTTCGAAGTACTAAGGGTTGATCTTTACATCCAAGCAAGCTGTAATCATTGTAATTTGTATAAGAGATCTACCAGTAATAAAAATGACATTTCACAGGATTCTTGTGTTAACTGTTGGTGATGTTTTCTCCTCTTATTTGAATGGTTTTTCTATCTTCGTAATCATTTATGTTTTCTATACCTGATCGTTTAAAAGAAGTTGAAGTTGCAGAATTTATCTTTGTATACTCTGTTTCTGGCTTTTAAAGATCTAAATGTTTATCTTCTGATGTTATGATTAAGAAATTATTAAATGCTTCTTGGTTATAATTGATTATCTCATCTCTTCTGCTATCCATCATTTAAATTCGAAAGGATCTAACAGTTGCATTATCCTTCCCTGTGAAAACACCTTATAAAATCTGTTTGTTGATCTCGAACTTTATAAAACAGACCCCATAGCCCAATGGATGTGTAAGCGATATTTCAACCATTTTCATAAAACAAACAACACAGTCTCATTTATTTAACTAGCCTAATATCTAGAACTTAAAACAAAGTTAAATCTTACAGAGAGATCCCTCTCTAAAACTGGAAGGCCTAGATCCCAGTTTCGAAGTGGTTGGATAAAGTTACCTCTAGTAAATTTCTTCTACAACACGACAACCTCTGGGAATTTATAGAGCGTTAACATAGTGGTGAATCAACTGGGGAACTGAACAAACTTTCCATCCCACGATTTCTTTTCTCTAGAAAAAGAAGACTTTATTTCTGAACTATTAATAAGATCTAAATTCATAAGGAGATAATGTTCAGAGGTTGATTAAAGTTTGTATAT
>JASDQU010107096.1:38226-48832 GCA_032191745.1 Picea mariana
ATATCCAAAAATAGTGTGTTGTCCAAAAACTTTAGAAGTCAACTGTTCTCAACAATCAATAAGTAAAAACACTCAAAAACCATATTTTCCACTTTGGGAGGCAATTTTCCCCTTGTTGCTGCTGTCTCCCTTTGATTTCTCTGAATTTGCCGTAGGTTGTGTGGAGCCTTTAGGCTTAATCTCACTGATAACATGAGAGAAATCATCTCTCAAATGCATGCGGGATGAAATGGATTTGGCCGAGTCATTTGAGGGAGATGAGGGGGCAACAACAACTTTTCCTTTATCGGGTGCATGGTGGGCTTCGGTTTTTAACCTCTTGCTTGCGTGGGAAGACTGTACTGGTGAGTGTGCAGGGGAAACTTGGACAATTGGGTTAACCGGTGGAGGAGGAGTAGGTAGAGACAAATTGGGCCAACCACGATGTTGGGAGACTGCCGGGTGGACAATCTCTTGCCATCCTTCATTTTCAGGGACTTCAGGTTGTAATGAGATATGAGGGGGAACTGGGATACCAGGGATATGCGAGGCTTGGAAATGAGGCCTTTCTGGCCTAGGTTGTGTTATAACCCTATATTTCATAGGATCAACTGGTGACTGGAAATTTTTTACTCTTGATGTAATTTGGTTGGAAATAATATTTTATTTTACAAATTATTTTCAAAAAGAAAAGAAAAAGAAAAGAGAAAAAATAAAAGAAAAGAAAGAAAAGAAAAATAATAAAAGAGGGCATAAAAGAAAATGGATAAAAGCCCCATGCAATAATAATGACTTGATCCATACAGTTTAATCATGGTCAGGTCTTTTGAATTTACGTTGATAGGCTTAGTGAATAAGACTTGGCTAAACTGTTTAATCTTAGCCAAGTAGATAGGTTAGTTAGTGAATAAATTTGATCAAACTGTTCAAACTTGATCAAATAGCCCCAAGATAGAGTAAAATCTTAGTCCAATAGTTTAATCTGGGCTAATTGTGTAGGTAGGTAGGATAGAACATAGGCTATCCAGTTTTTCCTTCAATAAAACATGCATGATGATCAATGAAAATTCATGATTTTGATGTTTGAAGTGTGTTTCCTAAGTCCATGGTGAAAAAATGCAAGGGAAGCAGCGCAAAAACCCACAAAAAAGCAACATCCTAAGTTGGCTGTGTGTTTTGATTCGTGCCTGGAAATTAAAAAGTGCACATAGATCTACGACCGATCTCATGACGCTTAGATCGACAGATGACAAGAAATTCTGGACCCCCATGACCGTTCTATCTTTAATGGTGGGGGGGGGGTCCGATATGGTGGTATTCCCAGGCGGGTCCCATCCTAACGTGGCACAAAGATGTGATGTTGGACCCCCCTCGCTCCAAACCGGTTATTGCCTACCCCCCCTTCCGATATACCACCATACCAGTTTTGTTTTACCACCGCCGCCTTATGACATCACACTCCACTTCCTCACTGTCTCGTGATGTAACACCCCACTACCACTCATCACTGGTCATATCCCATACTCTGTCAGCGTACCTTGTCCGCCATTTACTTACCACATGTCATATTTCCCCCACTCATTACCATCCATGTCACCCTCACACACCTTTGACCCGTCACTGTCCCATCGTCTCATCTCTAGATATCCATTGGCCAATTAATACAGGCTAATGTATCCATTAGTTTGCTGACCTGTCCCCCGCGCCCAACGGATACCCGTTCGCCCAAACTTAATTCCGTTCCCTCGCCATTTTCACAATGTTCACACTCTCCGCACACCAGAAGCTCTGTTTCCTCACCATTGCAGTCAGTGACCCAACCATAGCCATTACTCGCTAACATTTTTGTTTCAAATTGCAGGTACATGTTGAAGTGATGGCGCCGAAATCCAAATAGTCAGAAATCAAGGAAAATCCTTTTCTTCCGCCTCTCGTCGATCTCGACCGGATCCCTCTGGACGACAAATACTACCTCATCTCCGAGCCAAAATGTGATTTTGATTTCGCTGAGCTATATACATGGCTTAGAGAAATTTTCCGAGACCAGAGTGATGAGATAGGACTCTGGGAGTCCAATCTCCCACTGTACATGTTTCCCTAGATTCACCATTTCTTGGAATTCACCCTCAAGTGTCAGGCTCATTACCTTTCTGACCAGAGATCTATCGTGTCATCCTCCGGAGAAACCCTGTTCGCTATCACCTCTGAAGCCATTGACGAGATGCTGCAAATAACCAGAGTCGAAGCCTTCTCTCCTTTAACTCTTGAGATCCTAACCGACATGTATCATAAGTTGTGCTTTCCGCAGAGAGCACATATCTTCGAAATATTCCTTCCCGAGAACGCCCCAATAGCCAAGATCAATCCACCCTATCGATCATCGATTTTCTCAGTGAAAGGAAATCAAATCATTTCCGCCCTCTATAGCCTACTTGGATACTACTCAGATGAATGGGTGGATGAGCCAATTTTGGGTTACCTGTCCATTTTCTCTATCGAGGGAAGCCCCATAGTGCAGTTCAATTACAACGCCTTCCTGGCAAACAACATTCATGACCAGTTGTTCAAATTTCCTACATAAGGCATGTTCCGATACTCCTCAGTACTGGCGTACATGTTCTTGTTTTATCAAGCAGATAAGTTCCTTCTCCCCATGCAAAAGCTAGACCAGGATGGCAGGCCACAACCTGTCACCTTTTGGACTTCATTATTGAGAAGGAACTCAACAGAGTTCAGTTTTAAGCAATTCATAGAGCAGTTTTACCACCTAGTGGTAATCATGCTTAGTGGCAGGTAAGAGAAGAGGATAAATGAAGAGATGCAAATAATATTACATCTCTCGGACCTCGCCAAGATGGGAGTCTGGTATCTGTATCAGAATCACACGAAGATCAGAGTATATGGATGTGAGTTAGCTCCCTATAAGCTGTCGAAATACTTCCCTGTTAGAATATTCTCCTTGGAGTACATTAGGCAAATGATCAATTCAGATGATATACATTTTGTATCTTTGAAGAAAAAACAACAGCTGATAATTAAAGGGCAGATAGGATCTCTTATTTGTAACAGTCGAGCTACAAGGGAAGAAGCAAACAAACTACTCAAGGAAATGAAATTTCACATCAATTCCCCTTGGCACTATGATCCGTGTGGCATTATATCAAAAATGAGATTCAAGAATAAAGTTCCCCATACGCTTATGTGCCCAAACAAGAGATCGAGAAGTATATGAATCAAACAGAGTGGGAGGCCAACACTCTGGAAGACACTGAATCACAGCCTCCTCCAGCTGTCATCTCACAAACCACTACACCACATGTACCCAAGGAGAAAAGACTCAGGAAGGATGTCTCACCTTCAGTCACTGAAGTGTCATCGGAAAAGTTCCAGGTTTACACAAAAAGGCCCAAGATCAGTCACACAACTGCTAGGTCTAGAGAGGAAGAGACCCAGTCTACCATAGTCGTTGAGGGAGATCATTCATCACTTTTCTCCAACATCCTACATATCATATCTACTTCTTCATCTAAGAAGCAGATTGACACCTCACTGATCAACCAACTAACTCAAGGGGCTGCAAAGTTGAGTATTTTTGAAAATACGATATGATTAAGAAGAAAAATGAGAGGTTGGCCAGCGACACTTATGCTCAATTCTGGAAGCAAACATCAACAACACAACATAGGCTACTCTCTTCTTTCGACACAGAGAAGGGGAGAATGTACATGGCCTTTCTCCAGGCACAAGTACCTCATCCAAAGCAAATCGCTGACTACAAAAGATCCACACTTGAATTTGATGCTAAGGCTGTACATCCAACTGACTAGATGGATCTGCATAGGCAGACTAGAGAGATGGTTTTCTCAACATTGGCCAATGCTTCCACTTCTGTTGCCAAATTACAGGTTTCTTTGAACAATGTTCAGACCCAATTAAAGCTGGAGAAAATATCTTCTTTTGCAAAGGATAACAAGACTAAGTCTCTAGAAGAATTGGTGCTCAAAATTGGGTATGACCCCTCAAATGTGAAAGCAGCTGAGGAGATGCTCAAGAAAAAGAATGCTGACATAGCATCTGTGAGGAAACAACTAAAGCTGTCTACTACAGAAGACTCACAAGCCAAAGAGATGGATGAGACAGAAGGTGAGGAGGAGGAGATGCTAAAGTTGATCATAAAACAAAGTGCACAGATAAAAGAGATGGAAGCAGAGCTAAAAAGGTTAGTAAAGGAGAAGGAACATGCAACACCCATGGAAGTCATCCCATTGAGTGTAGTTCCCCTCACAGGAGTTAGCATTGTAACAATATCAACAACGACCATAACATAACTTCCATCAATCACCCCATTAACAACTCTAGAAAAATCTGTGGAGATAGAAAGATCAAAGTAAGAGATGACCTTACAAGAATTGGAAATCAAAAGGCTCGAAAAAGAGATAGAGAATCTCTAGGAGCTTAAATCTTCTTTCCAAGCCAACTACAATACAAAGAGACACACATCAGAAAAACTGAAGCAGGAGCTACAACAACTGCAAAAGCAGACAGTTGTGGGCAAAATACTAATAGAATCCAAAGAGACCATTTGGATGGATATCTCCAAATCCATAAATGAAATCTCGCCCATGGTGCAAATCATGTTTGAAAAACATGAACTGGTGTTGAGGAGCAGGCAGGCTATCGACATGATAAAGGGATAGCTAGGAGAAATTCCCACAAAGGGAAACAAAATCATCAGGTTTCTTAATTCGAAGACTAAGGAAGAGCTGGAAGACCTGAATATTGAGGATAGGATGAAGACTATCCTCGAGGTTAAGAGAGTTCTGACCAAAAGAGGACTGATGTTGCAATTGGAGGAGAAAGCCCAGAATATGGATGTCAGAGTCCAGAAATTCTTCAACAAGGTTGATGTTTTACAGAAGAAAGGCCTTCCGAGTTTACTGGTTCTAAATGATAAGCTGATGACACTCTCTGACTACAAGCAAAAGATCTCCATGGTGGCAAAGGACAACTCTAAGTTTTTAGGAATACAAGGCAATATAACTGACAAGGCATTCCTAGAGACTCTGCAGTTGGATCTCAACATCCAGTATGAAATCAAGCATATCTTCATCATCAAGCCAAATTTCGCAAAATACATAGAAATGGATGAAGTGTACCACAGACCACTGAAAGTCACCATTCCAAATCAACAAAGATGGGAGGAGCTGTGCGAATTGATCGAGTAGAAGATGAGGTGGAAATATAAGTCAACATGTTGAACATTCAAAGTCAAGTGAATGACTCACCAACGACCTTCCCCAAAATCAACGTGAAGAATCCGACATATCATCAATAGTTCCTACAATTTTGTATCTTGTTAGCTAGTTAGTTAGATTTAGAATCCACCACTTCCCGATCATTAATAACAGGGTCGTTTGTAATTTTTGTTATAAATACTTCAAACTTTGAAGTACTAAGGGTTGATCTTTACGCCCAAGCAAGCTGCAATCATTGTAATTTATATCAGATATCTACCAGTAATAAAAAGGACATTTCACAGGATTCCTGTGTGTTAACTATTGGTGATGTTTTCTCCTCTTAGTTGAATGGTTTTTCTATCTTTGTAATCATTTATGTTTTCTATATCTGATCGTTTAAAAGAAGTTGAAGTTGCAGAATTTATCTTTTTATACTCTGTTTCTGGCTTTTAAAGATCTAAATGTTTATCTTCTGATGTTATGATTAAGAAATTATTAAATGCTTCTTGGTTATAATTGATTGTCTCATCTCTTCTGCTATCCATCATTTAAATTCGAAAGGATCTAATAGTTGCATTATCCTTCCCTGTGAAAACACCTTATAAAATCTGTTTGTTGATCTCGATCTTTATAAAATAGACCCCATAGCCCAATGGACGCGTAAGCGATATTTCAACCATTTTCATAAAACAAACAACACAGTCTCATTTATTTAACTAGCCTAATATCTATAACCTAAAACAAAGTTAAATCTTACAGAGAGATCCCTCTCTGAAACTGGAAGGCCTAGATCCCAGTTTTGAAGTGGTTGGATAAAGTTACCTCTAGTAAATTTCTTCTACAACACGACAACCTCTGGGAATTTATAGAGCGTTAACATAGTGGCGACTCAACTGGGGAACTAAACAAACTTTCCATCCCACGATTTATTTTCCCTAGAAAAAAAAGTCTTTATTTCTGAACTATTCACAAGATCTAAATTCATAAGGAGATAATGTTCAGAGGTTGATTAAAGTTTGTATATATCTAGTTTAAAAATTTCTAAAAATAAAATAAATATTGAAAGTCCAGCTGCCAAAAGAATTTTCACTAGATCTCATCTAGATCCAGATCCTGCAACAACAATAGACAACCCTGGAAAATTACTCAGAAAGAGAAACATCGCAAAGGGTTCCGGGAATCACAGTCCTTTTCTTAGGTCCCCTTCTCTCCCCGAGAAGCTGGTTTCCCTTCAGGATCTCGAGTTTGACATATCTTTCGAACAAATCATTTTCAGAACAAAATACGATAGCTTTTTAATTGAAACAGTTTTAGATCAAAACATCCTACAACCCAGGACCCCTGAAATACTTTCTCCTATAACTGACGTTGATCAACGATTTCTTCAAGAATTTGACAAGCTAGAAGATCTAGTTGCGAATCTTGATCAAGCCTTAGACAAAGCTCACTTTCAGAAGTCAGTCGAACTCTCCACCTTGACTATTGCCGCAACTTCTCTTAAACCTAAACCAGTTCATTCAACTCCTCCTAGCCCTTCATCTTCCACAACTTCAATCACCTCTCCTCCAATCACACTGGTTGTTGTTCAACTTCCTCCACCAATCATGGCAACAAGATATGCTCCATTGGTGTTGGTTGCTCCTTTACATGCCATGCTTCAGGATTATCAAACCAGACTCCTTCAGTTTGATAGTACTGGTCCTCTGAATGCACACCAACATGTTGACAAAATGAACGATTATTTTGATTTGTAGGAAGTAGATGAAGTTGATGTGCAGATGAGACTATTTGCACAGAGTCTGACTGGAGAAGTCAAAAAGTGGTTCAAAACCTTACGTGCTGCTTCCATAACTGACATTGCTTCTTTTCATCGAAGTTTCCTTGACAGGTGGGAGATAAAGAAAAATCCTCTCCAGATCTTGTCAGAATATGAGAATATCAGAAGGAACCAAGGAGAGACAGTCCAGGATTACTGCACTCGTTTCAACAATCTATACAATGCAATTCTAGCTGATATCAAACCACCTCAAGGTTTGGCATTAATAAAATTTCCTGATGGATTTGACACTGACATGTCATATCAGCTAAGGGAAAGAAACTCTGATACTCTGGAAGACATGTAGAAAAGTTCCGGTAGTGTGGAAGCAAATATTTTAGCCAGAAGAGCCAGGCAGAGAACACAAAGGAGGGTCACGATTAAGGAAGAGCCTTCCACTTCCTCTTCAGATGCCAAACTAGATTCTCTAGCCAGAGCTATGGAGAGAATGATGGAGAGGCTTACTATAACTGATAGAAATCCACCCAGGGAAAACCAAGCCGCTCCTCAGATTCATAATCCAAAATTCAGAAGAAATCCTCCCTAGATCGGGCAGAGAGATCCGAGGGATCAAAGAGAACAGAAGGGGGCTTGATCAATAGATTAGACCACCCCTCCAGGAAAATTATGTTGATGAAGGTGAGGAGATAATCGAAGAATTGGATGATACTCATATAAACCTCATGGGTGTTCACGCTGATGAATCCATTTTTCTTACTCAAGAAGAGCACGAGCTCTTCCTCCTTTCACAAACAGAGGTAAACGAGGAAGCAAAGGAGATAGAACAACAGGCCTTCGAAAATGATATAATGGAGGTACACATGAAGTATAACCTGAGAAGCAAGAGGGAAAATGACAACCCTCCAAATAAGGCCACCGAAACGAAGAAGACAATCGAGATCAAGAAAACCTTGGAAAATTCTCCCAATAAAGTCCCCGAGAGAAATAATACTGAACCTCTTGCAAAAAGAAACCCCGAAATTTTACAAAGATCAAATCAGACTGAGGTTTTTTCAAGTAGTCAACCAGGTGTTTTTGCCCATAGGACTCCGATGGATAAACCAGATGTGTAGAGCTCAAGCAAAGCTTCCACTACTTTCAGCCTTGAGGGGGAACTAACTAAATTGAATATTCCCATTCCCCTGTCCGAGCTGATGAGAAAGAATGCTTACAGGTCGTAGGTAATTAAATATTTGAGCATTGAGCTAGAGATAGGTACGAAAGCCTTGAACGTCATATCAACAAATCAATCAGATAGGGTAAATCTTGCAGATGATCAACTTGAGCTCCTTTTTGGCCCTGAAGTTGATGGTCAAACTGATAATGGTGCCGTTGCCCCCTTCTACATCAGCCTGAACATTCATGACTTGATCTTACACAACGCTATGATGGACTTAGGCGCCTCTCACAACCTGATGCCCAAAGCTGTGATGGAAAATTTGGGACTTGAGGTCACCAGACCATACAAAGATTTACACTCTTTTGATTCTAGCAAGATCAAATGTATAGGGCTAATTAAGGACTTATGCATCACCCTAGCTCAAATCCCAACAAAGAGTATGGTGATGGATATCATAGTTTCAGACATTCCCCCAAAATACGACATGTTACTATCAAGATCCTGGGGAGCTAAGCTGAAAGGAACCCTGCAGCTAGATATGTTCTATGCCACCATCCCGGTATTTGGACAACAAAGAAGACTGTACAGAGAAACGCTGATGAAGTATATGGTCAACCATTAGGAAAAACCACACAATTACCCACTATATTTTGCACATTATGATCTAGATTCTTTCATTCTGTACAATGATGGTGACTTGGAAGAACAAGTCACTCAGCTGGAAGATGATGCGCCTGATTCTAAAGAAGATAAAGCAATTACTGAGGTAAGAAATATTGAAACTGAGGAAAACGAAGAACTACCAACAGACTTTTGGAGCATGGATTTTTATGGGGTCATGAGTAAAGAAGGAGTTGGAGCCGGAGTTTGGTTGCATAATCATAGATCGAGGTATTCAAAGAGCCACTCTTACAAACTAAATTTCCAATGCACTAACAACATAGCTGAGTACGAAGCTTTGATGCTCGGCCTGAAACTACTGAAGAAGGTTGGTGCCAAACAGATCATGGTAAGGGGTGATTCTGAATTGATTATTAAGTAGATTAAAGGTGAGTATGCAACTAAATATCCCAGACTTAGAGCTTATATAAATGTTTCTTTGGATGCTCTTCAATGTTTTACTGAAATCGATTTGCAGGTAATGCCCAGGGGACAAAAAATATTAGCAGAAGGGTTGGCTACGTCAGCAACTACCTGCAAAATACCCTTCCATCCCACTCGCAAATACACAGTGGAAGTAAAGTGCAAGCCAAACGTTCCAAACAACATCATATATTGACAGGTATTCGAGAATGACGATCAAATTGAAGACTTCCTACAGTGTAAGAATGAGTTCAAATGTACAAACATATATTTAGAGAATGATGATGATGATGCACATAAATCTGTTTTTGAAACTGGTAGTGTAAATAAAGTAGATTCTGAAGAATTGAATGAAAATAAAGTATATGCAGATGAATTGAATTAAAATGAGATAGATTTTGGTATTCTACAGTTGAAAAATAATATGTTACCTAGAGGTTTAGTTCCACTAGAAGACTTGTTTGATTTTAACGATGTAGCCAAAAAACCAAAAATTGAAGCTAGTGGTAAAGAGGTCGAAGAGTGAAACATAGGAACAGAAGAAAAATCCAAGATGATAAAACTTTCCAAATCCCTACCCCCTGAGCGAAAACGAAAATACATTGAACTGTTTAAGGAATATGTAGATGTGTTTGCTTGGGGTTATGAGGACTTAAAATCTTATGACACAAGCATCATACAACATCGGATCTCGATAAAAGAGGAACACAAAAATTTCATGCATAAACTTAGGAGAATAAATCCCAAGTTGCTTCCCCTGATAGAGAAAGAAATAAAGAAGATGTATGATGCAAAAATTATAGTCCCCTTGATATTTTCTAAATGGGTTTCTAACCTAGTTCCTACCAGGAAGAAAACTGGCGAGATCAGACTTTGCATAGATTTCAGAAATCTGAACAAAGTCTCCCTCAAAGAAAATTACCCTTTGCCCAAAATGGACCACATTTTACAAAAGGTAGTTGGGGCCAGTAGGATTTACTTACTAGATGGTTTCTCGGGCTACAACCAAGTCCTTGTCCACCCAAAAGATTAAGAGAAAACAACATTCACTACACCATGGGGAACTTTCATGTATGTGAAAATGCCCTTTGGTCTGATGAACGCTAGTGCCACTTTCCAAAGAGAAATGGATATTTCTTTTGTGGACGAACTTGGAATATTTATAGTCATATATCTGGATGATGTGACTGTCTACTCCAAATTTGATGAGGAACACTTGCAACATCTCAGACACGTGTTTCAGAAGTGCATGAAGTTTGGAATTTCATTGAATCCTAAGAAAAGCCTTTTCGGTTTAGAGGAAGGAAAGTTACTGGGACACATAATCTCTAAAGATGGAATTAAAATAGATCCCAACAGAATATAAGCCAT